>CAKNXH010060766.1:0-19355 GCA_932178445.1 Andricus quercusramuli | reverse complement strand
TCCTGTGCATCCTCCATCCAGTTTAAGTAATCATGTCCTAGTTCTTTTAGATCATCCCTTACATTTTTCTCCCATCTGTTTTTCGGTCTGCCTAGGGGTCTCTTACCAGTCGGTCTCCCTCTTAAAACTTGCGCCACTGTTCTTTCATTGCCCATTCTTGCTACATGCCCTGCCCATCTCAATTTACGCGCTTTCATTACTCTATTAATATTTGCTGACCCTTAGAGGGCATGCAGTTCATCATTATGCAGTTTTCTCCATTCGCCAGTCTCTTCGTCCCTCTTTGGACCATAGATTTCCCTAAGTACTTTATTTTCAAAAACTCTAAACCTATTCTCCTCTCCTTTCATCAGCGCCCACGTTTCACACCCGTACATGACGACCGGCATTATTATTGTTTTGTAGATTCTTACTTTGATGTTTCTAGATAGCAATCGCAATTTTATACATAATAGCACCCATTGCCAGCGTGCAGCCGCGCGTTGATTTCCGTTTTGATATTATTTTTGCTAGTTATACTAGACCTGATATAATAGATCTGACGACGCTCATATATTTTGTCTTCGATTCGCTAACTTCCAAGCCAATATCTTTGGCTTTTGAGATCAGGATTTCTGCATTTTTCGCTACGGTTTCTTTATCATCCCCTAGTAAGTCGAGATCATCCGCATACCCAAGAATTTGTATTATCCCATTGAGGGTAGCACCGGTCGGATTCACTTGTACTTGTCTGACCACGTACTCTAAAACTAAGTTAAAAAGGACGCACGAAAGTGCATCGCCCTGTTTTAGGCCATCGCGGATCGAAAACTCTTCAGATAAACTTCCGTTTCCCCGTATTCTACCCCTACTGCCGCTTAAACAAATTTCGATAAGTCCAACTAATTTTCTTGGTATACCCAAGAACTCTAGGATCCAACACATTCGTGCGCGTATAATAGAGTCGTAAGCTTTTTTGAAAACGATAAATAGCTGATCCACTACTTCATTAAATTCTCATTTTTTTCTGGCAGTTGTCTAATTGCAACACACTGGTAATCCCCAATGATTTCCTCAGCGAAAGGAGTTAGTCTACCTAAGATTACATTGGACAGGATCTTATAACACGAAGGCACAAGTGAAATTACCCGATAATTGTTACAGTTCGTCTTATCGCCTTTTTTAAAGATAGGAATAATAATAGAGGTATTCCATTCCTCCGGCATGTGTTCGTTCTGTTTTCCAAACTGCGCGTATTATTTTACAAATTTGCCTTGTGAGGCAAGGGCCTCCATTTTTTGTCAGTTCTGACGGTAGGTCGTCGATGCCCGCGACTTTGTTATTTTTCAACCTCTTTATGGCCATTTCTATTTCTATATCAGCAGGATCATCAATTAATAGATCAGCAGTGTGGATTTCGCCGAGATTACCTTTAACGGGGGCTTCGCGTACATTTGATACTTTATCGAAATAGTCTTTCCATAAATTCAGTCTCTCTGTCACATCGGCTAGTGGATTGCCATTTTCGTCCCTCATTACTTCCGTTCTACTTTGAAAGCCTTTCCTTATAAAATTAATTCCCCTGTACATCTCATGCTGGTTATTTTGTTTATTAAGCGATTCTATTGCTAGTATTTTATTCTTTTCCCACGCCCTTTTCTTGGATCTATAAATCCTATTTGTACTTTTACTGATCGCGAGATACTTCTTATGTGTTTGATCGCACTTATTTCGTAAACTACTTAGTCTGGCCTTCCGACGTTTTGCAAACCAGAGTTTGCACTCTTCGTCAAACCATGGTTTGCTTTTGGTTACTTTCTTTAAACCTATCGTAAGTTTCGCGGCTGTCTTTATCGCCTTTTTCATATTGCCCCACAGGGTTGCCGGGTCCTCCTCGCAATTATTGTTATCGTCTCTCTGTTTTTTGAGAGCGTCGAAACTATTAGAAATCTCAACTTGGTAATTTAATGTTTCTGTTGCTGTTTTGAACTTATCTATATAGAAAAGAACTGTTGGCTCTGGGCGGCTTGTTTTCTTACTTAACGCTAGCCTAGATCTTAGTTTTACTATCACGAGAAAATGGTCTGAATTTAAATCCGCTCCCCTATACGATCTTATATCGAGACTGTTTGTATGACGTCTTCTCTCAATTAGAACGTGATCAATCTGATTGCGAGTGATACCATCTGGTGATGTCCAGATGGACTTATGTATATTTTTATGCTTGAAATATGTGCTTTTGACAACGAGGTTCTTTGAAGCTGCAAAGTTTATTACTCTAGTTCCATTATCATTACTGACGTCATGCAAACTTTCTGATCCTATTGCAGGCCTATGCATCGGTTCTTTTCCAATTTTCGCGTTGAAATCTCCGAATACTATTTTTGCGTCAAAAGTTGAGAACTTGTCAAAAACCTGCTCGATTGTTTCGTAAAAGAGATCTTTAGTGTCTTCGTCTTTGTCCTCGGTGGCGCAGTGCACATTGATTAATACCTGTTTGCTGAAATTAACCTTTAGTACAATGTATAATAACCGATCGTTAATGAATTGCATATCGATAACCGCTTGTGAAATTCGTTTATCAATTATAAAACCGGTACCCAGTGTGCGCCCCTTAGCTCCCCCATAGTGAAAAGTATAGCTATCCTTAGAAATTGACGCGAAATCGCCCGGCCAGCAGGTTTCTTGAAGTGCTATTAAGCGTTTAGAGTTCCCACCCTTAGATCTTTAACTGTAGTTTTTTGTTTTTGAAAGTTAGCCATGGTAGTTTCAAGATAATCCGCACGTTAGGATCCTATTCCGATCGTAGGTGAGTCCACTGTCCCAGGAGTGATAACCCCCATACCTCCCTAGGTCTAAGTATGGGAGCTTTCCGGCTCTGACAAGGACCATGTCAACTTGTCGCCAGACACATTACAGTTTCATCCTCGTATCCTAGCGTCCCCCTGCAAGGCAGCGCGCCTACTGGCATCAGTACCCCTTTGGCCCTATACAGGCGAATCATTCCACACATCCCTTGCGGGCAGTGTCATCGCTGCGGTGTCCGATGGGGCAGTAGGATTTTTCCGTTACAAGATTTTTAGTTTTGGTTCGGGTAGTGTTTTGTTTCTAGGTGAATATTTTCTACCAGTGATTCAGCTCACCACACCCACGACTGGTTCCTATTTTCAGCATTATTCAAATATGATATTTTTAATAATTATAATAAATTGTTTGAACAATTATTTTGTTAACTTGAATTTATTATTACTTCTCTACGAATGAAAATTAGACAAAAAGCCAGAAATTTAAAAAAAATCTGCATCTTTTTAGCATTATTCAAATATAATATTATCAATAATTATAATCAATTGTTTAAACAATCACTATTGTTAACATTGATAAACTATCACTTCCCTCCAATTAAAAATTGGACAACAAATGGAAAATTTGTGAAAAAACCGCGTCTTTCTAACTTCATTCTATGAGAAAATTGCTAAAAACAATAATAAATTGTTTAAACAATTCATTAAAATATCTTATTTTCAGTATAAAGCCATTTTTATGTATTAGAAACCATTCGCATTAAAAAAACCGCAAAAAAGTCATAATTAGCGCCAAAAACTCGCAAAACCCATTTTTTCACTTATGGGGTTTCTTTGGGACGCTATAAAACAGATTCATGGGGGTGATATTTGAAAATGATATTTTATTCGTATTCTATGGATGATTGTGAAGAGAAATCTTAAGTTTCAACTCGATTGAGATACTATTGAGGATTCTGAATAAGATTTACAAAAACGTATTTTTTTCTTATGGGAAATACATGTTAAACTTCGTGGGGCTTGCGCCACCACTAAATATCATTTTTTTTCAAAACAAAAAAAATGGATTTATTTTTGGGTGGATTCGAACAAATTTGGTGGGTGTCCCGATAAAAATTCAAAAAAAAAAAAAAAAATCCCATGCATTTTTGGACCATCCTAAGCGAGAGTCTCAGATTCGATTCTTAATACAGTTCGCCGGCGCCAAAAATAAAAAATAATTAAGAAATCAGGTGATATCAAAGTATTATGAATAAATAAAAGAATAAATTTGCATAATGTTAAATAATTTATTGATTTTATCGGATTCCTAATTCCACGAATTTTTCAATGCTTTAAATTCGTGGAATTGAAAGAAGTGAAAGATCGAGAAAGTGCACTTGTTTTTGATTCGTAATTTAATAATAATAATTTCAAAAAATTCCAAAAAAATTTTAATTCGTGAAATTTCATAGAAAATCAGTGACAATCAGTAAGTGAACGATTTGTCACTATTTTATCAGCGAAATTTCCGTTTTTTCTTTCAGGGTGAAAAATATATATCTGTTTCAAATAATTTCCAGAATGCAGAAGTTTTTGAGCTAGTTAAACTCTGCTGTAAACGTTTGAAGTGTTATGAATAAGCATCTCATTAGTAATCAAAAGTTCAGAAAGCCTAATATTTATATTAAAGACGTTTATACATTTTTAAATTAACATTCATTGAATAACGGAAAAAGATTCTAAATGAAAATAAATTATTTCAGTGCAATGTTATGTATTTATTTAATGATTCATAATACTTTGATATTACCTGATTTCTTGATTAGTTTTTATTTTTGGCGCCGGTGAACTGTATTAAGAACAGTCCGCGCGCGAGTCGTATAGCCGTTAGCGACCTGAGACATTAATAATTCCTTAAATATCACTTCGATTGAGCCAAAATTTTCCAGAAGACTTCTTTGCACTGTTGTTAACAACCTTCTCGCTCGAAGTTTTTTGTTGCTGAAAATTTGCTTGATAAACGAAACGCTGAAAGTTAGAGAAGTTCAATGTGCGCCAAGCATCAGAAAAAAATTATTAACAATTTTTTTTAAATAAATTTTTTAATTCCTTCTGTTGTATCACTCAAAGGATATTCCGAACTACATTGAATTGAAATAGATTTTTCCAAAAAAGTCAGTTTTTTTACTTCAATTAGAAAACTAAAAAAGCTACAACTATTTGCCTGCCGAAAAAAAGATACGCAATGAAATTCTACATCTACATATAGTCTTCAAAAATTAAAATTCGAAAATGTTTCAGAAAGCCTCCAGGGGCCTTCCAACTCCCGGCGAAATAAATGTATGTGCACTTATTCGCTCCAGCAGCTCAATTAATATTCGATATATTTGGATAATATAAAAAAACTCTCCTAAAACCCATAAAAATTGCCTTCTCTGCGGCGGCACTATTGGTAGCGGTCTTATTCATAGCTTCGACTGTAATTGATATTTTCAGTGCTGAACTCGATATCATTTATGTTCATAGCATTACTTTCGTCAACTTCTTTTCGCAAATCATCAATTATTCCACTGGCACATTTAGTCTCTAGCAGATATTCTAACAGGTCTTTTGCAATCATATTACGAGATCTTGAGAAAAAAGCTCCGACAATTTGATAAAGATCAGATGCTGGCTTCTTTATCAGTACGTATCTGAGGAAGTAGATGATAATTATTATTTCACATATTCTGGTAAGGGGACAGCCATAAACTAGGTTACCAATTTTTTGCTATTTTTTACCCCCCCCCCCCCGTTCCCCATCAAAGTATTGTAGCCTTCGGCTACCTTATAATTTTCAACAAAGAAGTTAGTTTTCAATCAAGGAAGATGAACTTTAAATCAAGAAAGATTACTTTTCTACCATAAAAGGTGAATTTTCAATCCAAAACGACGAATTTTGAAGAAGAAAGTTGAATTTTCGTCAAAAAAAAAAAGGATTTCAACAAAATTGTTGGATTTTCAATGGCATAGCTGAATTTTAAGTCAAATAGTTGAATTTTCAACTATACAAGATAAGTTTTCAACCAAAAATGTGATATTTAAATCTTCAGTTTGAAAAAATTACTTCAAAAAAGAATAATTTTCGAACATTTGAATTCAATGAAAACCGACTAATTCTTAACAAGATGGTTGCATCATCAACCAAATAGATGAATTTTTAACAAAGAAAATCAATTTGCTACCCAAAAAGATGAATTTTCTACAAATGAGTTAAATTTTCAAGCTATAAAGTCGAATGTTTTAGAGAAACAGTTGACTTTTAAACTGAAAAATTAAATTTTGAACAAAAAAGTTAATTTTCAATCAAGATCAATGTCTAACCAAATACTTGAATTTTCAACTGAAAAGGATAAGTTTTCAACCAAAAATAGAATCGTTTAAATTTTAGTTAGAAAAATTAATTTTCTACAAAAAAAAGACGAATTCACAACAAGATACATAAATTTTTAACTGAGTTTTCCTATTTTTAACTAAAACCTATCAATTTTCTAGCCATAGTTGAATAGTTAAATTTGCGGTTAAAAAATTGGGGTGTACTTCCGAAAAGGACATATGTCCGATTTTCTTCGGGCTCCGTGTACTTATGTATTTTGACGCGCTGATTATGAATATGATAGTGAAAATTGTCGACTAGTCGATTTTCATGGTGAAAACCATGAAAAACCTATAAAAATCATGGTTTTTTGCTTTTATCTCAGCTAATATGCAAAATAAAAAAAATGTTTCAAATAAAAGTCGTAGATCTCATTAAAACACACTTTTTTCATTTTTCATACATTTTTTCGTACGAGTGATAGTTTTCGAGAAAAACCCTTTTCCAGCGCCGTGTGGGGGGGGGGGGGGGGCGTGAAGGCACCCGTGTGACTGGTCACGAAAATAATGTAAGGTCGTACCCCCACCCCTTTCCCAGCGCCGTGGGGGGCACCCCTGTGACTGGTCACAAAAATCGATTTACTACTAATTTTCTGGGAAACTGTCGTTCCTATAAAAAAATGCTTCAAACATAAAATATGTATTTCGATGAGGTCTACAACTTTTGTTGTACACATTTTCTTGAATTTTGAACCATTACTGAGATAAATGCAAAAACACCATGCTTTTTATGGCTTTTTTATGGTTTTCACCATGAAAATCAAATTTGCGCCAATTTTCACTATCATATTCGTAATCAGCGCGTTAAAATACATAAGTACACGGAGCCCGAAGAAAATCAGTTTAGAAAATTAATTCTCTACGAATAAGACGTATTTACAACAAAATAAATGAATGTTTAACCAAACTTTTATATTTGTAACTAAAATCTATAAATTTTCTAGAAATAGTAGAATAGTTAAATTTGCAGTTATCGTAATTAATTTTCAACGAAAAAAAAAACGAATTATCAACAAAAAATTTAATTTTCAATCAAGAAAGATGAATGTTCAATCAAATACTTGAACTTTCAACTCAAAAGAATAAGTTTTCCGTCAAAGATAGAATCGTGTAATTTTCACTGTAAACAATTCATTTTCTACGAAAAAATACGAATTTACAATAAAATACATACATTTTTGAGCAACATTTTTCAATGCTGAACTAAAACATAACAATTCTCTATGAATAGTTGCACAGTTATATTTGCACTTTAAAAAATTGATTCATAAACAGAAAAAAACGAATTTTTAACAAAAAAGCTAATTTTCTATCAAGTAATTTGAATGTTCAATCCAGTCCTCGAATTTTCAAGTGAAAGGATAAGTTTTCAAACGAAAATGGTATCGTTTAATTGTCAGTTTAGAGAATCAATTTTCTACAAAAAATAGACGTATTTACAACAAAATACATAGATTTTCAACCAAATTTTTCCATTTTTAACTAAAATATATCAATTTTCTAGCAACATTTGAGTAGTTTAATTTGCAGCTAAAAAGTTGATTTTCAACAACAACGAAAAAACGAATTTTTAACAAAGTAGTTCAATTTTCAACCAAAAATATGGATATCTCACTAATTAAATGATTTTTTTAACAAAATAGATGTATTCTCAACTAAATAGTTGAATTTTGAACAACCAAAATTAATTTTCTACCCATGGAGATGAATTTTCAACAAAATACATGAGTTTTCTACCCAGAGTTGAATTTTCAACTTTCATTCGCACAAATGTTAAAGTTATATTTTCCGATAAAAATATTGATTTTTAACCAAAGAAAAACGAACTTTCAACAAAATAGTTTGAATTCCCAACCAAAAAGGTGAATCTCAAAAAAAGAGTTATCAAAATAGTAGCTAAAATATTAATTAGTGAAGATTATTAAAAAAAAAATCCAATAATTTTTTACAAGATTTTTAAAATTCGAAGCCAAAGATAGGAATGATCTACAAAATAGCGTTATTTTTAAATAAATACTTTCATTTTCCAACCAAGTAGTACAATTTCCAACCAAACGGATGAATTTTCCACCAAGAAGATTAATGTCCTACTAAAAAAACAACGAATTCTCAGCAAAATATATATGAATTTTTAACAAAGTTCTTGAAGTTTGAAGCCAAGAGGACAAATGATTTACAAAACAATTGAACTAAAAAAAATAGTTCAATTTTCAAACAAATAGTTAAATTTCCTATCGGAATAGGTTATTTTGCAATTTAAAAAATATATAAAAAATAGTTGAATCCAACCAAAACTAATTAGTTTTCAACGAAACAGTTGCATTTTAAACCAAAAACGATGAATTTTTCACCACGAAGATTAATTTTCTATCAAATAATATGAATTAAAAAAAAACATGAATTTTCATTTAGAAAAGATGAATTTCCAATTAAGAGGATGAAGTTTTAACCAGGAAGATTAATTTTCTACACCAAAAACTACGAATTTTTAACTAAAAATGGAACAATTAAATTTTCAGTTTAAAAAATTAATTTTCTACAAAAAGATACGAATTTACAAGAAAATACATGAATTTTTAACTAAATTGTTGAATTTTCAACTGAAAAGGGTAAGTTTTAAACCAAATAGTTTAATTTTGAATTAAAAAGGATGAACTCATAACCAAAAATGGAATAGTTGAATTTTCAGTTGTAAAAATTGATTTTTATGCAAAAATCTAACGAATTTTCAACAATATAGTTAAATTATTAATCAAAGAAATGAATGTTCAACTTTTACTTCGACCCAAGTACTTTAATTTTTGACCAGAAAATATGACTTTTTACCAAAACCGTTGCATTTTCAACAAAATAAGTAAATTTTCAACTAAATAGTAGAAGAATTTTTCAACTAAACGGGATTAATGCTGAACCAAATATATAATAGTAGACTTTATTTTACAAAAAAATTAACTTTTTCCGAAGAATATTTTGATTTTTTATTAGGTTCTATTGAGTCAGTTCGCAATTAAACGATAAAACGAAAAAAAGGGAAAAATAGAAAGTTTCTTCAAAAAAGGGGGAAAAGATGGATTATTTGAAAAAGTGAAGGGGGGGGGGGGGGCGGCCATAGAGGAAGAAGTGTGAAATCTGTATTATGAATGTGATTCTTAAATTTAACAAGTTATTATGTAACTCTACCTTTGCAGGGCCTTCAAATTGGTAACGTGGTTTACTGACGGAAATTAATTAAAATAATTTCGAAAATGATAAAAACGACATTGCTCTGGATTCAAAACGTAACAAATCCGACGATATTCAAAATCAATTGAATTCATTTCAATTCACTTTTAGTTAAACGTAAATTGTTTTGAAATAAAATATTAATTCAAAGAATAAAAATGTTCTTTTATTCGCTAAAATGAAGCAGGATTAAAAAACAACTATTTAAAATGAAATTAACTAAAATGTATGCGGTCAAAAAGGACATTTTTTTAAATCCAAAAGGTCACCAATTCTACATTTAAAATTAATTTAATTTGTCCCAATTTACACCTTTCTACCGGAATACTAACTATAAAGCTACAATACAAAACTTTAAAGATTAAGAAAATAATTGTTCGGATTAAAAATTATTTGGGTGAAGGGGCATACATTTTATAAAACTTGCCTCAATAAAATGAAAATAAGGCCTTTTATCTCAGGATGTTTGTATAGATAAATCTCGTTTTGCTTTCGCAGTGTAATTTTCATACGATTCAAGATTTCCTTCTGCTTTTGTGACAATGATCCAAGATCATAATTTCGCATTCCTTGCGGTGGATCAGTCGGGTGAAAAGCACGTTGATTTAAAATATCAGGCCAATCATTTGCCATCATAAAAACTTGTGAATAAAGAAAAGTTTATTTATGGGAAAATAAAAACCATCAGCAATAGTTTGGTTAAGCGACTTAATGCTACAGCTGATAGCCACAAATAAACAATAGATAAACGGGTGTTCCCTTAAAAATTAATTCGAGTATCCTTCCTCTCTTATCTTGATCTGAGTTAGTAAAAAGTTAGTCCATAAAAAACACCAACAGCATAGCGGAAAGGCGCAGTGCGCGAGTACTCACTCGAGTATATTGCGAAATATTATGCATTCCAGTTGGAAACGGTTCAGACGGCTCTGTCTGTGTTGGATCCCCTCGATTTGGGGCCAAGGCTATTTGCAGGCAACCCCCGACAATGGACTGAAACCGAGAGTTTGGTGTGTTCAGATACTACAATTTTATTTCCGGATTTTTGTGATTTAATCTTCCTCTTTCGAAATCCGTCGAAAAAGTAAAAAAATTTCATAAATAAGACCACACTTATATTTTTTGTTAAAGTCGGCCTTCTATAAGAAAGGCATCCAGTGGGCTTTGTGCGGGCTAAACCATTTTTGTAGATAGATTTTTTTTCATAAGATCGAATTTTCGCATTTTTCTCGGTGACAACGAAAGACGCAACAAAAATTTAACATAAAGTTTAAACATATAAAAAAGTTCTAGCAAAAATGTATTTTTTTGTTTTGTGATATTTTGCATCGCTCACGAGAAATATTAGAAAATCGTATTTTCAGAAAAAAAGATTCTTTCGGCTTCGAAAATGGGCCACTGTATATATTTATATATAATTAAATTAATAAAGAAGTTTTTCTCATCTAACTTATACAAGTATATGAAGAAACATTGGAACAAGTAAAAAATTAATCAATTTTGTCCACTTTGTCATAAATGATCTTTTACATCACTGGGGGGAGGGACCCGCATAACAGAAAAATGATGCGGTCTAAAGAACTGCACGTACGTGCATCCATACTATTTTGTCACTTTTTGTTGAACCTTGAATTTCGAACACCCTGAAATAAATTGAAACAGAAATATTAAATTGTGACGCTGTTGTGGACGTGCGGTTTCACAGACCAATTGCACGTAGGACCACACATTTTCCGCCTACATCGGCGAAAACCAGAATGAGAGGGACTCACATATCAGAACCATGGTGCGGTCTGTTAGACCGCACGTCCACTCTTAAAGAATAAACTCGAATTTTTGAAGTGATGAAATTTTATAATTATCATACTTCGAAGAAATGATATTGGGTACAATAAAGGTGTAGAAGGTGGGGTTTGGAATAAAATATTCTTTAATTTTTTGCTTGGAATTTTGAAAACATGGGAAGAAAATTTTCTGTAGAACCCTCGGGTGAACCCGAACAAATTATTCAAGGAGATACGGGAAAATTTTAATAAAAATGACAATGTCAGCAGATAGAAATCATTAATTTTCTTTTAGAATTTAGAATTAGAAGGCTGGCATTAACTGCGGGAGCATTCTTACATGTTTTAAAGCATAGGCTTTGGAAAGAAAATTTCCCAGTGGAGAAGATAAATCACTCGAAGTTGAAAATTGATCGTTTTCAGTTAAAAATCCAACACTTTGGTGGAAAATTAATGTTTCTAATTAAACATCTAACTTCTTGGTTGAAAGCTAAACTACTTTGCTGAAAAATCATTTTATCAGTTGAAGATGCATTTCTTTAGCCGAAAATTTAATTAGATTGTTAAAAATTCGTTTTTTTGTTGCTGAAAATCAAATTTTTTAACCACAAATTTTAATATTCAATTTTTGGTTGAAAATTAATAGTTTTTAGTTGCAAGTACAATTACTTACAACTATACAACTAATTTATAGAAAATTCGTCTATTTGGCTTTAAAATTTAACTATTTTGTTAAAAATTCGGCTGTTTGGGTTGAATATTCTATTATTTTCATAGAAAATTCAACTTTAAGGTTGAAAATAAACTTTTTCATTGATAATTAGCTTTTTGGTTGAAAATAAACATTTTGGTTATAAATTAATCATTTCGATTTAAATTCTTCTCTCTTGATTTTTTGTTTTTTTATCAATTTTTTCTGGATCAAAATTCAACTCTTTTGTTGAAAAATCGTCTTTTTTAGAATAAAGTTAATCTTCATAATTGAAAATTAACTTTTTTGTTTAAAATTCAACTATCTTCTGAAACAATCGTCTTTTAGGCTTAAAAATTCGTTCTTTTGTATTGTAAATTCATCTTTTTGGTAGAAAAGTAATCTTTCTTGGTTGGAAATTCATCTTTTTAGTTGAAAGTACCCTTTTCATCTCGAAAATTTAATTATTTATTTCAAAATGCAACTATTTATGGTTAAAATTTATTTTTTTATTTTAAAATTCGACCATTGAGTTGAAAATTCAGCTATTTGGTTGAAAATTTTTCTCTTGCTTGAAAGTTGTACTATTTGGTTGCAAAAGCAATTGTTTGGTCTGAAATTTTTATTTTTTTTTAAATTAAACTTTTCTTTTGCGAAATCATCTTCTTTGGTTGCAAGTTCACCTTTTCGGCTTTAAAACTAAACTATTTTTTAAAATAATCGACTTTTTGCCTTGAAAACTCAACTATTGCGTTGAAAATTCATCTATTTCCGTGGAAAATTTAAATTGAATTACAATGTCAGCTAAAAGAAATCATTAATTTTGTTTTAGAATTTAGAATTAGAAGGCTGGCTTTAACTGCGGGAGCATTCCAACATGTCTTAAAGCGTAGGCACTGGAAAGACAATTTCTCAGTGGCGTAGATAAATTACTCGAGATTAAAAATTGATCGTTTTTAGTTGAAAATTCAACACTTTGGTAGAATATTATTCTTCCTAATTGAAAATTTAACTGTTAGGTTGGAAGCTAAACTGCTTTATTGAAAATTCATTTTATTAGTTGGATATCCATCTCTTTCGTTGAAAATTTAACAACTATGTGAAAAATTCGTTTTGTTTTAAATTTTAAATCAATCTTTTGAACTAATTCATTAAAAATTCATTTCATTTATTGTAGATTCATTTTTTTAGTTGAAAATTCATCTATTTTGGTAAAAAATTGTTGTTTTTTTTCTGTTCAAAATAAATTTATTTAAATGGAAATTTAACTATTTCATTCTTAGTTCAGATTGAATTGTTTTGATTTAACAATTCAAGAATTCAGTAAAAATTAAATTTTCTGAAGAAAATTGTTATTTTCGGGTTAAAAATGAACTTTTTTGTAGAAAAAAATCAAATTTACGGGATGAAAATGCAATTATTTTGTAGAAAATGCATCTTTTAATAAAAAGGTTTTTTCTCAATATACGAAAACCTGTGTAGATTATACATTTCTCATTTTGGAAAAAAAAATCTCATAATAATTTTGTACGCAGCTTTTAGGCAAAAAAAAGCTTATTATATTTAAAATCTAGAAATTAAAAAACAAGAATAAATATGTTTGTTTTTTTTTCTTGAAAAAGCGCTCGCAAGATTTTTTAATTACATAGAAAAAATACCCAAACATCATTCGAGGAGAAAATTCTGCGAAAAAAGCCCAGTAATATTATTTTTGAATAACTTTTTGCACTAAAGAAATATAAATAACCTTTTGTAGATTTAGCAGTTATATTTGAAAGTACATTTTTTGAAAAGCATAAATTTAAAAATGTCAAATTGTGCAACAAAATTGCACAAGAAGGCGTAAAAAGAAGTATGTTCTTCAAAAAACCGTTTTTAAAAACAAATACTCAAAACAATGAACCAACAAAAATAACAGTTACTTTTTTACAGAAATTCTTGTAGAATAGTCTTGACTCTATATTTCATTCTTAATAATCCGTGAGTAAAAAGGGTTTTTTATTTATTATTTTTGTTCGATAAAGAAAAATTTTAATTTTGGAAAAAGCGTTCCCACGATTTTTTGTTTGTTCAAAGTATGTGAATACTCTGTAAGAATGATACTCCGCAAAAAACTTTTTGTAATGTCTTCTTTTGTGCAGTTTGATGAAAATTTTTCTTCTCTCTTTACTGAAAAATCTTTTTCCGTTGAGAATTCATTTCTTTTGTTGATTTGATATTTTTTAGGTAAAAATAATGTGTTTTAGATGAGGATGCAACTATTGTGTTAAGAATTCGTCATCTTTTATTGAATTAAACTATTTTTTATTTAAAATAAACATTTTTTTTTGATTAAATATAAATAATTATTGTTTTTTTCGTTGAGAATTAATCTTGTTTGAATAAAAATTCGATTACCTGGTTGAGAGTTGAACTTTTTGTTAAAAATTCCTTTCTTTGAAGATCCATCATTTTAGCTGAAGATTGAATTATTTTCTTGAAAATTCAACTATTTTGTTATTATGAAAGCGCAACTATTTTGTTGAAACATTAATATAATATTGTAAATAACTTGAATAAAATTATATATTTTAGAAGTGAGACTGTAAAATGAAATAAAAGTACAATTATTTTACACTGAAGAAATGTAATGATATACATTTCGATATTAAATAAAATGCCATTTCATACTGCAGGCATGGAATAATGCTCAAAAGTATGCTACAAAGGAGAACAAAAATTGTGCAAAATTGAAATATAGTGCATTTAAAAATTATGTATTATTTGGAATTAGATACATTGGGAAAATCAAATGTTAAAATTACTGTATTTTGAGTAACGAAATTACAGAATTATTTCACTTTGAAGAAATTATATTGGGTACAATTGAAAATAAAAAGGCGGAGATTATGCAAAAAATATTATTTTATTTTTTCTTAGAATTTGAAAAACATGAAAATAAGATTTTCTGGAAAACCCCACTGTTTTTTTTTTTTTTAAGTTTCTGCTTATATAAGAAAGGCATCCCATCAGCTTCTTGCGCGCGAAACAATTTTTTAAAGGTGTAAATTTTTGTTCTTAAATCGAAAAAAATCCGTGTTGTCTAATTTCCAAAATTAACTATTCAATTATTTGTTGAAAATGGATAGTTTCTAGTTCAAAAAAATCTATTTGTTTAAAAATTGAAGTATTTAGGTATTCTGTTGTAAATACGTCATTTTTGGTAGAAAATTTATCTTCTTGATTCGAAATTCAACTAACTTGGTTGAAAGTGGAACTAGCTTGTTAAAAGTTCATTTTATTAATTGAAGATACATCTCTTTGGTTGAAAATGCACTTATATTGTTGAAAATTCTGTTTTTCATCGGTTGGAAATTATTTTTTAAATTATTTTATTTATGTGCACATTCAACTATTCAAATTTTGGTAGAAAATTGTAAATTTTTCGTTTAAATTAATCTCCTTCATTGCATATTCAACTACTTCATAGAGAGTTGAAATTTGTTAAGAATATATTTCATCAGTTGAAGATCCATCTCGTTGGTTAAAAATGAAACTAGTTTATTGGAAATTCGTTTTTTCAATTCCATTTTTAACTATTAATTTACCTATTCAATTTTTGGTTAAAAATTGATCGCTTTCAGTTGAAAATTCAAAAATTTGGTTGGAAATGTATGTATTTTGTTTTAAAATTGTCTTTTTTTATAGAAAATGATTTACCCGTGTGGAAATCTGCCCAATTAAGCCCAGTTAATAAGTGGGCGCCAACTGGGTACCAGCTGGGCGTCCCGGGTAAAAAGTTTAATTAATTAAAGCGAGTTATATTAATTATACGACAGGCGGAAGGCAATCTCCCACTAATATTATACATTTTTTAGTTATTCCGATTTCTCAATTATGAAAATTTGAGCCAATAAAACCAAAGAATATTTACGTCCTGTTTGGACTTATACCCGGTATACCCACGTTGCTCCCATATAGTGTGCGCCGCCGTAGAAAACAAGTCGGGTCCCATATGGAAATGTCAGTCGCTGTCAGTTACTATTAGTAAATTTAGTTTTTACAGACAATGGGTGAATTAAGTAAAAAAAGGTGTGCAAATAATAAATTACGTTTACGTGTGAGAAAACATCGAGCGATCAGTGGAGTTATAATAAGGAGTAAATTTGAAGACATTGAAGAAGACTCGAGTGACGATAGTGATGAGCATGGTAAGTTACGAAAATCATAGCATTGACTCTTAGATTTCAAAAATGATTAATTATCTGGTTCAAAAATACCTTTCATCTCTATATGTGACATTGCATATTTAATAAAGCTAAAAATTTTGTTAATGCTGAATTACTCGCATTCTAACCTCAAAATTACACAGCCTAATTTTATACTCAATAAATACTAGAATTCAATTTTGTTATGAGACGACTTATCTTTTTTCAATTGAAGTATGTCTGCCAGAGTAAACAATTATCTAATCCTAATACTTTTTGCCTCAAACGAATTTTTAGAATTCTACCTCAGCAATCAAAAAGTCAATTTTTTAAAATAAAACCCTCACAGAAAAAACTGAAGTTAAATTTTGTTGCAGATAAAAATTTATAAAATGTTCAGCTGTTAAAGATTACATGCTATACGATGGAATAAAAACTGTCGTCTGCTACGTCCTTCGCAGCAATTGAAAAACGGCAAAGTATATACGTGAAAAGCTATACATAAATCAGGACACTAGATTTAGAACAACTTTTTACTTACCTAATTGTTATTTTAAAAATAATTAGACTTTCATATATACTTCCTGCCACAGTCGGTATTGTAGGTTAGGAACACATCCATAGCAGAAGACGCTTTTTGTCACTGACAAACAGCTGACAAATTATCCCGAGATGGTTTAAAAACACAGAATTATCTCAATTTCGTGTAAAGTTTATTCGACAGGGTTAATTTGTGTTGCAGTGAAACTTTCGTCGGAAATCGATGTAAAGTTTATCTTCCGTTTTTTCTGTGCTTCTTTTACTAATTGGGCGTAAAAAGTATTTCCCAGCTGGGACCCACCTGGTTACCCCAATCTGGGTATTAGTTGGTCTGAGCGTTACAACCCAGAGAACAGCCCACCTGGGCGAGACTGGGGTTTCCAGTTGGGACCCAACTGGAACTTGGGCAATTTGGCTGGGACCCAGTCTGGCCCCAGTAGACTTTTCCACACGGGTAACTGAAGATTGAATGAATGATTAAAAATTTATTTAATTAGTTAAAGATCCTTTTTTTTGGTTGGAAAAAACTATTTGGTTGAAAATTAGGTTTTCAATTTGAAAATCAATTTTTCCACTGAAAACTTAAATAATCCATTACTGGTTGAAAATTGATAGTTTTTTAGTTGCGATATCAACAATTTGGTTGAATATTCATATATTTGGTTGTAAATTCGTCTTTTCCAGAAAATTAATCTTCTTCACTGAAAATTTAACATATTTGAAAGTGTAACTAATATGTTAAAAACTCATTTTATTGGTTGAAGATACATCTCTTTGGTTGAAAATTGAACTATTTTGAAGATTCTTTTTGCGAATAGTTTTTTTAACTGCTAATTTTACAGTTCAATTATTGGCTGCAAATTTATCGCTTTTAGTTAAAAATTCAACAATTGGGTAGACAATTTATGTATTTTGTTGTAAAATTGTCTCTTTTGTAGAAAATTAATTAATGTTAAAATGATTTATTAAAAATTAGTTTCATTAGTTGAAGATCCATCTCTTTGGTCGAAAATTTAATTATCTTGTTGAAAATTCTTTTTTTTTTTTAATTAATTTTCTCAACTACGAATTTAACTATTCCATTTTTAGTTGAAAATGAGTACTTTCAGGTTTTAAATTAACTTTTTTGTTGGAAATTAATTTTTTTGGGTTGAAAATGCATTTAATTTGTAGGAAATTTGTCTTTTCTAATTTGAAACTCAACTGTTCGGTTAAAAATTCGTCTGTTTTGGTTGAAAATCCTATTATTTTCGTAGAGAATTCCACTCTTTCTTTCATCTCTTTCTGTGGAATTTGATATTTTTTGATTAATAAAGCAACTGCTTGGTTTAAAATTAATGTGTTTTGGATGAATTCACATATTTTGTAAAAAAAAAACATCTTTTTTGGTCCAATTCAAATATTTTTGATTGAAAATAAATATCTTTTTTTTGTAATATCAATTATTGTATTTTTCTTCGAGAATTTTTTTTTATTGTAATTGAAGTTTCTTAAAAGTTGAACAAAATCAACATCCAATATTATAAACAATTCTTTGTTAAAACTTAATTTTTTTAAGGTTCATCATTTCAGTTGAAGATGGGTGGGTCCTGGCAGGCCGAGGTGCAGCGTGTATCCACCTAGAAACACTACCCGAACCAAAACTAAAAATCTTGTAAGGGAAAAATCCTGCTGCCCATTGGACACCGCAGCGATGACACTGCCCGCAAGGGATGTGTGGAATGATTCGCCTGTATAGGGCCAAAGGGGTACTGATGCCAGTAGGCGCGCTGCCTTGCAGGGGGACGTTAGGATACGAGGATGAAACTGTAATGTGTCTGACGACAAGTTGACATGGTCCTTGTCAGGGTCGGAAAGCTCCCATACTTAGACCTAGGGAGGTATGGGGGTTATCACTCCTGGGACAGTGGACTCACCTACGATCGGAATAGGATCCTAACGTGCGGATTATCTTCAAACTACCATGGCTAACTTGCAAAAACAAAAAACTACTGTTAAAGATCTAAGGGTGGGAACTCTAAACGCGCGTAGCCTAAATACTGGCGGATTTAGCGAACTCATTGAGATAGCAAATGATTACAATACTGACTTAATAGCACTCCAAGAAACCTGCTGGCCGGGCGATTTCGCGTCAATTTCTAAGGATAACTATACTTTTCACTATGGGGGAGCTAAGGGGCGCACACTGGGTACCGGTTTTATAATTAATAAACGAATCTCGCAAGCGGTTATCGACATGCAATTCATTAACGATCGGTTATCATACATTGTACTGAAGGGTATTTTCAGCAAACAGGTGTTAATCAATGTGCACTGCCCCACCGAGGACAAAGACGGAGACACTAAGGATCTCTTTTACGAAACAATCGAGCAGGTTTTTGACAAGTTCTCAACTTTTGACGCAAAAATAGTATTGGGAGATTTCAACGCGAAAATTGGAAAAGAACCGATGTATAGGCCTACAATAGGATCAGAAAGTTTGCATGACGTCAGTAACGACAATGGAACTAGAGTAATAAAATTTGCAGCTTCAAAGAACCTCGTTGTCAAAAGCACATATTTCAAGCATAAAAATATACATAAGGTCACCTGGAGATCACCAGATGGTAACACTCACAATCAGATTGATCACGTTCTAATTGACAGAAGACGTCATACAAACATTCTCGATATAAGATCGTATAGGGGAGCGGATTTAAATTCAGACTATTTCCTCGTGATAGTAAAACTAAGATCTAGGCTAGCGATAACTAAT
>CAKNXH010060764.1:267823-298559 GCA_932178445.1 Andricus quercusramuli | reverse complement strand
AAAAAAACAAAGTGGCTGTCATGCAAGTCGGGTCCCTGCAGACTGGCCACCCACTTAAAGCCACGTTAGCGGGTTGCCAAATGCAGGGGCTCGACTGCAATGACGGTCACTATGTTTTTTTATTTTTTAATGCTGCAAAAGCAACTTGTTGCAATTGCGGCATGACCGTTGAACGTAAATTTCAACGTTTTATTATAATTGCAACAGTTTACATATTAATTTTGTTTCCTTTATTAATTATAATGCCATATTACTTTACCATTACTTTAGCATTACTTTACCGTTACGCTGTAGCGTAATGTTTGCGTTCGGCCGGTCCGCCAGGGAGTCTCTGGATAGAATCCGATAAAAATCGTATAGGGTCTTACTGGAAACCGAAAGTATTTCGCAAAGAACCGGATAAAAAACCAGATAGAAAAAATTGTATGCGCACCAACCAAGTTCCGCATAGAACCAGATTTAAAACCAGACACAAATAACCGTATAAGCATCCGGATAGAATCCGACGAAAACCGTATAGGGTCTTACTGGAAACCGAAAGTATTTCGCAAAGAACCGGATAAAAACCCAGATAGAAAAAATTGTATACGCACCGACCAAGTTCCGCATAGAACCAGATTTAAAACCAGACAAAAATACCGTATAAGCATCCGGATAGAATCCGATAAAAACCGTATAGGGTCTTACTGGAAACCGAAAATATTTCGCATGTAACCGGATAAAGAACCAGATAGAAAAAATTATTTGCGCATCGACCAAGTTCCGCATAGAACCAGATTTAAAACCAGACACAAATACCGTATAAGTATCCGGATAGAATCCGATGAAAACCGTATGGGGTCTTACTGGGAACCGAAAATATTTCGCAGATAACTGGACCAAAAACCAGATAGAAAAAATTTTATAAGCCAACCAAGTTCCGCATAGAACCAGATTTAAAACCAGACACAAATACCACATAAAAATCCGGATAGATGCGAAGAATTTCCGAATCCTATCCGTGTTTATATCGGACCCTATTTGTCATTTTTAGCAGGGCAGAGACGACGAGATGCTGTCAGAGCTTTCCCGAAGATTCTTGATTGAAATCGTTGAAATCACAACAAATTCGGATATTCCTATTTTCCCATAGTGCTTTCCAGTGTTTGCAGTAAAACTTTATTGCGGGCTCAGTTACTTTTTCAGTAAACCTTGTTTAGGGTGACCATCCGTCCGGATTTCCCCGGACATGTCCTCATTTTAGGGCTTGTGTGAGTTGTCCTACAGGATTTTTTACTTTGTCCGGGTTTTGTCTAGATTTTTTAAATTATAAATTTTTATTTTTTAATCATCATTTGGATCTTTTTTTTTTGTACAAAATGTTAACATTTAATGCCATCTAACGATCGACATATAGTACTGGACAGCTAGCTACGGCCGTCAGAAGTGGAATAGGGAACAGAAAGAGAGGGAAAATTGAGAAAGTTGACCTGTCTTTTTCTAAGGATGATGTTTGCTTCCACTCATCTTCCATCTGCTTTCATAGAAAGGGATCAATCCACCAATCGCCATCCTTAGCAAAGGACAGGTGAACTTTCTCGATTTCCCCTCTCTTTCTGTTCCTTGTTGCACTTCCGATGGCCGTAGCTAGCGATCTAGTACTATATGTCGATGTAGTGAACTAATGTTGACTGGATTTCGAATTCCCTATGTGTGATTGGTCGGTCGGTTGGGTTGTCGCGAGTTGTGCCGCGTTTGTTTGTATTATGACCAGTGATGGGTAAGTAAAATACTCGTGGTAATTTACTTGGTTTTCTACGGTAATTTACCTGGTATTTTACGTCATCAGTTTTCTACATGATGTAAATTACGTCTTGTTCTATATATGAGGGCGCCACCTCCGAGGCAGGAAATTTAAACCTCGAATCAGACAGCCAATCAGAGGTTTTCTACATGTATTCTACATATTCCAGGTATTTTACGTAAAATACCTTCTTTAGGTATTATACGTAAAAAAACTTCCAGTTACACGTAACTGCACATCCCTGGTTGACATTATTAATTTTCAATTAACAATATAGGCATTAAAAAAAACCTCTTACGCCCTTACGAATGCCGATACCAGAAATTCAAAAACGTGAGGTTACGCACAGTTTTACGCAGGTCCGCCATCATGGCACGTAATTTACTAGGTATTTTACCGGTTTTCTACGTAAAATACTTCACTTAGGTATTTTACTTCAAAACCCTCCAGTTACGCGTAACTGCACATCCCTGATTATGACAGCTAACAGCTAATAGGTAACAGGCTTGAACCGGCGACTCGACCAGGCCTATACCACTGTGTGTAAAAGAAATGGCGGAATTCAGCGCCACCTACCACCATTTTAGTAACTAAGACTCTGTGAGCATGTATTAGTGCGCATGTATGTATACATTGATGGTTTGAGTGTGTTGAATTAAATTTTTAAGTCAAGATAAATTGAATAATTAATGCAAAATCCACGATCTACTAAACAGAAAATATGTAAAAATGATTTTACATATCTTTTTCGTACTTTCTGTGTGTTACTTTCAGAATTTCTCATCAATTCTTTAATTTATTTCCGATTAGAAATTTTATTCACACTTTCAAAAAGCAATTCTTGTAAAAGACTCCTCACGCATATTTTGCAAATTGAAATTGATTTGGTATATGCCACTATTTATTCACTCAACTCTGTATTTCTGTTTGAAAAAATTGCAAAAAAAATTCAGTTTTAAAAATATGCGTATATTATAGGTATATTTTGCCTGACTTGCTTTTTGAAAATGTCGCTAAAATTTTTAGTCGACAATAAATTGAAGGATATATGCCATCAATGTATACAAACGTGCGCAAAAATCCATGCAAGTAGTAGCATTACTAAAAATTATCTATTCTTGTTATGCCAGGATGGATTCTTAAACAAAAATTTGTATGCGGGAAATAATTTATAAACCATTATATCTCAGTGTCCTTTCGATCAATTGCTGACATTTTATTCATTTAATTCAATTTAACTGCAAATAACACGACGAACACGCAAACAACAAACCGTAACAAAACATAAACATAACCTCACTCTTATGACACTTTTATGACTGCGCAATCCTCTTGCCTCTCTACGTCCCTCATCTACGAACAATTTGCGCCATCTACCACCACTTTTTGAACTAATCTGCCACCCCTCTGTGCCCCGCCTAAGTCCACTCTTCGGCCATTTCTATTCACACAGTGGTATAGGCCTGGACTCGACCGGCACGCGAAATGTCGGTGTCTCTGTAATGAAAATAAATTTTTCTATGATAAAAATTTGTTCTAAACAATTTAGAAAAACTTTAAAATAAAATAATTGGATAATAACATTATGTTCATCTAACTTTGCAGATTAAATTGTTTTTTCTTTTATATAGTTTATCAAAATTATTGATAGGTTAAGTGTGATTCAGAGGCGGCTGATCCCTAGGGGGTACACGGGGCAATGCCCTCCTGAGAAATCGACCAGGGAGGGGCAAAGTATTGATTTTGACCCCTCTGAAATCAAATGATTAAGGGCGCTTTCACACATTGCTGATCGGCAATTTGCATGCAGAAAGTCCACAAGAATAAAAGAGATGGAGAACAGCCTTTCTCTTTCACTCATGTGAACTTTCTGCATGCAATCTGCTGATCTGCGATCATGTGAAAGCGCCCTACATTTATCGGATCGTTTGAATTTTTTTTAATCTACCTGCAATCTTTGTTAAATAATTGAAGAAGTTGTGAAATCTTTTTAATCAATCCGAAATCTTTGCGAAATATTTAAAATCTTTGAGATCATTGGGAAATCATTGTAATCTTGCTGAAATATTTGGAAATATTTGAAATATTTGGTAATATTTGTGAAATTTTCGAAACCTTTGGGAAATCATTCAAATCTTTGTGCAATCTTTGAAATCTATCTAAAATCTTTTCAAAAACTTTGGAATCTCAATGAAATCTATGGAAAATCATTGAAATATTTGTAGAATCTTTGGAAATCTTTGCGGAATATTTGATATATTTTTGAAATATTTCATGATATTTGTGAAATTATTAAATCTTTGTGCACTCTTTGAAATCTATGCGAAATTTTTGTGAAATAATTTAAATCTTTTAAATCGATCCGAAATCTTTGCGAAATATATGAGAAATCTTTGAAATCTTTAGGAAATCATTGAAGTCTTTGTGAAATCTTTTAAATCTATCCAAAATCTTTAAAATCTGTATGAAATCTTTGGTAAATCATCGAAATCTTTGTGCAATCTTTGATATCCATTTGAAATCTTTGTGAAATAATTTAAATCTTTGGAAAATCATTAAAATCTTTGTAAAATGTTTCTGAAATCTTTGGAAATCTTTGCAAAATACTTAAAATATTTTTGAAACATCTGATAATATTTGTGAAATTATTGAAATCTTTGTGAACTCTCTGGAAAATCATTGAAATCCTTATGTCCTCTTTGAAATCTAGTTGAAATTTCTGTGAAATAATTGAAATCTTTTAAATATGTCGAAATCTTTGCGAAATATTTGTGAGATTTTCCAAATCTATGGAAAATCATTGAAATCTTTGTGCACTCTTGGAAATCTATCAGAAATATTTGCGAAATATTTGATAATATTTGGGAAATTATTGAAATAAAATCTTTGGGAAATCATTGAAGTATTTGTAAAATCTTTTAAATCTATCCGAAATCTTTGCGAAATATTTGTGAAATTTTTGAAATCTCTGGGAACTTATTCAAATCTTTTTGAAATCTATGGAAATCTTTGCGAAATATTTTTAATACTTTTGAAATATTAAGTAATATTTGACAAATTTGTGCAATCTTTGAAAAATCATTGAAGTCTTAGTGAAATCTTATAAGTCAATCCGAAATCTGTGCTAAATATTTGAAGCTTTTGTGAAATCTTTGGGAAATTATTGAAATCTTTTAAATCCATCGGAAATCTTTGCGAAACCTTCAAAATTTTTGCGAAATCTTTTGGAAATTATTAAAATCTTTGTGGAATCTTTGAAATCTACCTAAAATTTGTACGAAATGTTGGAAATCTTTGCGAAATATTTGAAATATATTTTTTAAATATTTGCTAATATTTGTGAAATCTTTGGAAAATCATTGAAATCTTCGTGAAATCTTTGGCAATATGAATTTTATACCTGTATTTATTATTATTTGTTATTTATTATTATTTGTTATTTACTATTTCAAACTTTTCTGTCCTACTTTGTCCTCTTTTTTAAATAAAGTTTTGTCCTACTTTGTCCTCATTTTTCAAAGCTTTTTGTCCTACTTTTCGAAAATCAAATATGTTCAACCTAACCTTGTTTCTTATTGTGAATACGGAAATCGATCAAAGTGACGCTTCTATGGCTTTTCATGATTCAGTACAGCTCAGTGCAATTTATATTTCATAGTGTATTATTTTTACCATACAAAAAATGAATTTTATAAAGGACTTATTACAGTAATTACAAATGAGAGATGGGTAAATGGAATATTCGAAATTTGGAAAGTTTAGATGTGATAATGTGCAGCAATAATGTACGTAACGTACGAAAGTCAAAAAGGCTTTCTGAATAGGGTGCAATGTGTGCGGGGCACACGGGCGGCCAAGTTTGGCTCTTGGTGGGGGGCGGCCAAACTGCACTGAATATAAAGGGCACCAACAAGGGTTTGGTCGTTAACAGGCGACTAATCTCTTAACGCAATAAAGTTTCTAGTGGGCCTTTTCTCGTACCTTTGTCTTCTGCGATTTGCAGCCCATTTGGAACCCATTTCTTTCCAGTAATAAAGTATTTCTAGGTTCAGGGATATTTGAATGTAGACTTTATGATCGCCATTACATATATACTAATCCTTGAGACCTTTCAAAAATGTATCGATAATCTTCTCACAAGAAGCATTTCTTGGACAAATAATTTCTGTAAATTTACGAAATCGAAAGTGAAACTAGGTGGAATAACTTTTCTTTTAATTGTTCTACTCAAAAAATGTTTGAATGCCAAAATATGTATAATTGTACATGCACTCTTCAACACGATCTGAAAAATGTTTGATTAACTCAATCAAAGTTTTGTTGAATCAAATAAATGCATTGCTATACATATAACTAAAATTTGGGGACATTTTTTCGCCGCCCTTGGTATATTCGGTGTCCTGCAACGGAACCGTGTAACAATAATTTTGACTTTTTACTCAAACATGTTCCAAAAACCATGCTTTTTAATTAAATTACATGAAAGTTACGCTTTTTATATTTCTCCATACACCATATATGCCGTATACGAAATTTTTTGAGAAATTTGAAAAAAATGATGAATGAAAATGGTTTTGTTCCATTTATATTATTATTCTAGGAGACATTTTTTCGCCGCCCTTGCTATATTTGGTGTTCTGGAACGGAACCGTGATAATACAAATTTTGAATTTGTACTCAAACATGTTTCGAAGACAATGCGTTTTAATTAAATTGCATAAAATTTACGTTTCTTAAATTTCTCCTTACAAAATTGTTTCCGGGACAAGCCCACTATCCGTTACAGAACTTGTTTATTTTAAACTGTTTTTTTATCTGAAAACATTTTAGAAACAATGTATGTTAAAAATCGAATTCGAAAATTCGATTTTTCAAAAATAATTCATAATTTCTATGTAGCTGTATTATGATCACTTGAGTCTTGACTTGAGATGTCGCTTCGTAGGAACCTTAGAAGTTTAACGTAATTGTTCATAAATGTAGGTAAGAACTATAATATACTCTACTCAAGCAAAATCAGGCCAAGAGCAACGAAGGTAGGTCAGTTGCAATTATTTGTTGTTATGTTAAGTTCTATGTAATGTTTGTTGTCGAAGGAAAGCAGTAAGAGGAGGCAGATATGAAATAAGGTGCATCTAAACCAAGATTAAGGTTGTCTTAAAATTTATTTATCTATTTTAGTTTCTTAATTATTTAAGAAAGTATCTTTCAGTGACACGATCATGGACATGAAACCTAATTTTTTATCAATTTTAGTTTAACAATAAAGGGACGTGAAGGTCTTGCAGGAATGACTCTGTAAGACTTTTACGGCACCACGTTGATAAAGTTCATGATAGTTTAATTAAAATCTCAGAGGAAAACAGTGACATATCAGCGAGACATAAAGCTCTATGCTTAGCAAGAAAAATCAAGAGCTTTAAGTTCATATGTTCCATTGTAATATGGAATAAAGTTCTACTGCAGATCAATGTGGCCAGTAAACGTTTGCAAGATTTCAAAGAATATCTAACTGAAGCTACACATTCAGCAACCCCGAGTCGAAATTTAGGCCCTACTTTGAACCTATAAATCCTACCTTAGTAGACGCTGGAGCAGCAAAGTAGGTTAAAAATAAGCTGCGATTTCAATTCAATTTAGACCCTACTTTGAAGCTAAAAATGTCCGAAATCGGCCGTTTTTTCACGTTTAGCGTCAAAGTAGGGTTTAAATTAGAACCTACATTGGTGCTTCAGGCCCTACCCTACATTGGCGCTCCAGACCTTACCTTGGTTCTCCAGGCCCTACACTGACAATAATAATAATAATGGCGGAATTGCGGTAATGGTTATAAATTTTTATTTCGAGTTCCCTTCTCTGCAGAAATACATTTACTATCAACTGTACCTCAGGAACTTAATATTGAGACGAACCACATGAAGTATACAATTCTTTGTTTGTAGTGTTTTTTATCATATAATATGAAAACTTATTTGTGAAATATCGTTGACCTTCACTTCAGTTTAGTGGAAAGATTCCTCAAGAGAATGAAACCGATTTGGGTTTAAATTACAGACTAGTCCGACAATTTTTAATTTAATTTTTTTGTCCGTAACCTCCAAATTTGCACGGAGAAAATTTGTTCATTAAAATTTACCCAATTAGTTAGGTAAATGGAGGACATTACTGCATTTAGATAAAGTTTACAATTATTTTAGGATTTAATACAAAACAGAACTATAAATAATGCAAAAGAGTTATGTAAAATCTCAAGTCCAAAAGTGAAAATTCTGATATGTAATAATTGATATAAGGGTTGTTTTATTTTAATACCAGTATATTATAAAATAACGCGAAGTATTGTAAATTTTTATCAAATGAATGATATAATGTTTACTTTTGTGTGATATTAAAGATTCACTTAGAAGAAAGTATAGATTGCAGAATTTTTAAAGAGAATTTCACTTTCATTAGGAGAGGAATTACACAACAGTGAGGTAAAATGAGAGTCGCTAGGGACGTCAACATTCTCAGGGCTGAAGTTTAAGGCCAATTCCCCTGTAGACACTTTAACATTTTTAAGTTTCGGCTTATATTGTAGAATTTGAGAAAATATTTAAATGTATAGACTATCCTTTTCTCTCAATAGATAATAGTTATTAAGTCAGTAAATAAAAGTAGAATGTATTTAAAAATTGACGTATAAAGATGCGGGTGATGAAAAAACATCGGACGACACTGGACAACTGACTTCGAACTTCGAGGCGGGAGATCCCCGAAGACTGATGTTTAAAAACAAGGTTGAATTTATAACGAAAAATGTGAATTTTCTACCTAAAAAATTGAATTTCTCATAAGAGAGAAAATTTTTCTAATAAAATAAGTAAATTTTCAACTTGAAAAGATCAATTTTTAAGTAAAAATAGCTACCTTTTTCGTTGCAAAAATTATTTTTACAACAAAAAAACATATTTTCAATAAAATTTGTTCAATTTTCAACAAAGGAAATAAAGTTTCAACTAAAATAGTGCATCTTCAAACAAAAATAAACAAAAAACAACATTTCACCAATCAGGTAAATTTCCAACAAAAAAGATGAATTTTCGGTGAAAAAAAGACAAATCTTCAAGTAAAAAATAAATTTCAAACAAAGGATAGAATAGTTTAATTTTCAGAGCGAGAAATAAGTTTGTGAACAAATAGAATGAATTTTCAACAGAATAGTTGAATTTTCAACTGAAAAGACGTAATGGCTATTAAAAAATCGAAAAATTGAGTATATTTAAATTTTTAGTTGGAAAAATTAATTTTTAAATTTTTATCTAAAAAAGTTAATTTTCAATATAAAAAATAATTTTCTACTGTAGAAATGAAAATTTCAAACAAGAAGATTAATTTTCTACCAAAAAAGAATAATTTAAAAAAAAATACATGAATTTTCCATCAACATTTTGCATTTTTAATGGAATTTTCAACCCAATAGTTGCCTCTTCAACCAAAGAGGATGAATTTTCAAGTAAAACCATACATTTTTAACAAAGTATAGAATATTTTAATTTTTAGTTAGAGAAATAAGTTTTGAAGCAAATAAAATGAATTTTCAACTGATCAACTGAATTTTGTTACCAAAAAGATTAAATTTGAATGTAAAAGAATCTCGATAAGAAATTTGGTTAAATTTTTAGTTTAAAAAATTAATTTTCAATAAGAAAAAACTATTTTTCAACCAAAGAACTTAAATAAAATACATGACTTTTAACTAAAAAGGTTAATTTTCTACAAAAAAAGACAAAATTTCAACAAAATAGAAAAATCTTTAACTGAAAAAGCTAAATTTTTAACAAAAAATATATTAGTTAAATGTTCAGACACAGAAATAAGTTTTTGAGCAAATAACTTTAATTTTCGTAGAAGTATTTAAATTTTCAAGGAAACAAATAAATTCTCTGCCAAAAAGATCAAATTTCTATAAAAAAATTTCAAAACAAAATCGAGTTGACTTTTTAGTTGAAAAAAAATTAATAACAATAAAAAAAACTAATTTTCCACCAAAAGAAAGAATTGTAAGTAAGTGGAAAAAGTTGTCATTCATATCGAATTCACTGGAGGAATTTCCTCGCTATAATAAGGAAACTTCTGTACATCATGTACATCGTTCTCAAATAATATAAGATTTTCTGTAAAATCTATTAAAAAATGTTGGAAAATGAACCGAGTTCTTTTTCTAAAGAAAGGGTAATTAGTGCGTGCATAGCACGCATAATGTTCTATTATTTTTTTAAAAGTAGACCATGCAAAAGTTTAAAGTATTGAAAATTAAATAATTTAAAGTTTCAAGGTTAGAAAATTTCAAATACAAAAATTATTCAATGTTTTTGTTTACTTCCTACAAATTTATAAGCCCGCTGATTAATAAAATGTTACAATAACAAATTTCGATCAAACGGGGACCAGATATTTTTTTGTACGGCCCTGACGTACTTGTACTTTAACTTTATAGCCGAGATTTTTTTCTCGATATTCTAACTGTTAGGTTAGCCGTGAGGTTTAGTTGTTAGCCATAGAACGCGTTAACCGTAGCTTAGGTGGTTCGAAACCCGTCACAGCGTTTGCGATTTTTAATAGCGTTAATATCGTTAGAAGCGTGCGACTATATCGTATGTAATGTATCGTAATTTAATGTAATTGTTTAAGTTAAATTGTATATATGTACTAGCAATATACTTATGAATTGTATGATATGTATAAGCATGTGTTTGTTAGTAGCGGATGACCTTCCACAGAATCAGTTTGTAGCAAGAATGTTTTTTTTTGCTGGCGAACGAAATTTTACATGACTGGGATGTAGAATTCACATATTTAGAGAGGTAGACTTTGTTTTCTATGATTGAAACTGTACCTAACAGTTCGACTCATTTTACCTAACTGGTAGGTAATCGACATCTGATTTTACCCAACTGTCAGGTAATCTCTAATATCTTGTTATATTATTTCTTACTGGATCGCGAATTAAATTTTAATGAATTTATATTAATAATCCATATTTTCACATCAAATATTGCCCTATTTCATTTTACATGACTGTAAGTGAAATTTTAATATAATGCCGTAATGTCCTTCGTTTACCGAACTAAGTTATGCAAAATTTAACACACAAATTTTCTCCGTGTGGTTGTCTTTCGCAAGTCGAAAATCCTATTTATATTCTTTTCTGACTTCTTGGGACGATAGCATTCGATAACTTAAGGGCATGCTCTCCGGTGATCACGTGACCAAAACAGTCCTTTTGGTTATGAAACTTTTTTTGGTGTTCACCATGTCCAAACGCAATGATGTATTCCTCTAAAAATTTGGAATAAAGATAATGAGTCAATAAATTGCGTTTGTATATTTAGTTTCTGTAATAATTTTGAAAAAAATTTTCCATGTAAAAAATAAATGTGGAAAATTTCATAACCGAGCTTGGTTATGTGATCTCTACTTTACCGACGTTGAAATGTTCCAAAAATAATGACAGGTTACGTGTGTGCAGATACTTATTTTTTTATTTGCAATGAATGTGCAAGTGTTATTGTTTATATTATTTTTTTGAATGTTCAGACGACTTAATCCAAAATTTGTGTCAGTTATCAACATACGTGAATCAGAAAATCTTAAATGCATCAAACCAAAAATTACCTGCACGTGCTGCAACTCGAATGGTATTCTATCAATTTATAAATTAAATTTCCTTGAAATTATAAACATATTGATGTGTACAAACGTTCTCTAGTGCTTTTTATTCAATCTTTCAAATTCTAAACACGATATCTCAATCCGTGTGGACGTAGTGAGCACCAAAAAAAATTGAAATATTTTTACACATTTATTTTTTACATGGAATTTGTTTTCAAAATTATTACCATTCACATTCATTGCACATTCGTTGCAACGTTATCGTGCACATTCGTTGCAAATCAAAAAATATGTATCTGCACACACCTAACCTGTCATTATTATTGGAGCATTTCAACGTCGGTAAAGTAGAGATCACATAACCAAACTCGGTTATGAAATTTTCCACATTTATTTTTTACATGGAAAGTTTTTTTCAAAATTATTACTGAAACTAAATATACAAACGCAATTTATTGTCTCATTTTCTATATTCCAAATTTTGAGAGCAATACATCATAGCGTTTGGACATGGTGAACACCAAAAAAGTTTCATAACCAAGGACTGTTTTGGTCACGTGATCACCGGAGAGCATGCCCTTAAGGCTCAAATGGAAACTTTAGTTTCGGTTTGATAAGAAAATAAACATTTTCAGAAAGAATCCTTTCCTTTTTGCTTACAGATATTTTATTACTGCTAATATCGAGAAACTGACTGATTCACATAGTCGCAAACCGATTCAGTTTTAAAAATCTTTATCTGCAAATGACAGATACGCAATTCACGGAGTCGCCTTTTCAATGGGTTCTTGTTTCCTGGGTGTAGCTTCTAAATATTCAAAGTAGGGCCTGTAGGTTCAAACGGAGTCAAAGGAGGCTCTAATGTTTTATTTTCTAGGAGTAAAAACTTCAAAGTAGAGGCTATAGGTTTAAATAACGTCCAAGCAGGTTCTAATGAGGAGCTGCAGGTTCAAAGTATGGTCTAAATTTTGACTCTGGACAGCTTTAAAGGTAGATATCAAGTTCAAAAACCTGTTGGATACGCGACAAAGAGTAGATGATCCCGAAAAGTTTCAAAGTTGATTTTTACTTCAGAATATTGGACGTAATAATCATGTATTTGCAAGAGCGGTTTGAGTTTAAAAGAAATTCGACAATATTTTCGGTTTTGTATTTAACAGAACTACCCTTCTAAAGATGAATAAGTTGGAGGTTCTTGAAAAGTGCAAAAATGTTCAAGAAAATCTCACCAAAGAAGAAGAAAATCGCTCAGATATAGTAGGCGTGGATTTTTATGATGAATTTTTTGCGTTAAGAACTTACCTCAAGCCAAACATGGGTGCAAATGAAATTTTGACGTTCATACTGAAAGAAAACTTGCATCTCGTGTTTCCAAATACGTTCATAACATATACCGAATTCTAAACACTTTGCCTGTATCTCTCGCAAGCGCAGAGCGATCTTTTTCAAAATTGAAAATAATAAAAAACTACTTTCGAACAGCAATGGCGGAAAGGAGACTGACAAACTTGACTTATTTATTTAATGGATTTATTGGAATTAATTGGATGTGTCTGAACTGGTTGAAGAATTTGCCCAGATTAAAGCAAGACGAGCAGTAGATAACAGCAGTAGATAACCATTAATTCAAAATACTAATTCAAGTCAAATAATTATTTGATATAATTAATAGTTCAGGCGCGATACGTATTAATATATTATAATTAGAATTGATTATTTTACTAATAGTTAGGCTTATAATTAATGATTATCTACTGTAGGATCATTATCTATTGTAGGATGCTCTCCCCTAAATGATGTAAATAATGTGTATAATAATAATGTAAATGGTATTTATAATGTAAGTAATATCAATAGTGTAAGTAATATTAATAATGTTTATGTAAAAATAAAGCATATTTATGTAGAAAATGTATTTTTTTCTTTCTGAAAGAAAAGGGGAAGGGTGGGGTAATGGTGGGGGAGGGGCAGCAGAAAAAATTTTGCACACGGGCGGCCAAATGTATAGCTCCGGCTCTGCTGAGAAAGCAACTTGTTGCAATTACGGCATGACCATTTAACGTAAATTTTAACGTTTTATTATAATTGCAACAGTTTACATATTAATTTTGTTTCTTTTATTAATTATAATGCCATATTACTTTACCATTACGCTGTAGCGTAATGTTTGCGTTCGGCCGGTCCGCCAGGGTTTCTAGGTTTTTAGGAATAGTCTTCGCTGGATTCAACGCAGGAATCAATAGGATTATGCAATTTAAAATGCTTTGAAGATAAAAATATATGATTATTATGAGAATATATATATTTTTTTATTCGATTCGGAAAGAAATTGGATACATTCTGAAAGAGTAAAGTGGGTAGTCGTTCGGAAATGATCGGAAAGAAGTCGGAGAGTGGGACATTCGGAAAGACTCGGAAAGATTCATGGGACAGCTCGACGTTCGGAAGCAAAGATTCTATACAATTCGGATAGGATCGGAACGGAACCTCTTTTCGAACTCTTTCCGAACTCTTTCCGAACCCTTTCCGAAATCTTTCCGACGCGGTCTTTCCGTACTCGAGCTCGCGTTAAAAAATAATATGACAGCTGATCTCTTACTGTCGCAGCGTCGCTGGGCTCTTCAAAAACAACACAGAAAAAACTGAAGTTAAATTTTGTTGCAGATAAAATGTTCAGCTGTTAAAGATAACATGCTATTTGGCGAAAGTTTATCTTACGATGGAATAAAAACTGTCGTCTGCTACGTCCTTCGCAGCAATGGAAAAACGGCAAAGTATATACGTGAAAAGCTATACATAAATCAGGACACTAGATTTAGAACAACTTTTTACTTACCTAATTGTTATTTTAAAAATAATTAAACTTTTATATATACTTCCTGCCACAGTCGGTATTGTAGGTTAGGAACAAAACCATAGCAAAAGAAGCTTTTTGTTACTGACAAACAGCTGACAAATTATCCCAAGATAGTTTAAAAACACAGAATTATCTCAATTTCGTGTAAAGTTTATTCGACAAGGTTAATTTTTGTTTCAGTGAAACACTTTCGTCGGAAATCGATGTAAAGTTTATCTTCCGTTTTTTCTGTGAACACCCAGCCTTCTAAAAGCTCCCATTTGTACTCCTCTGCGCCATTCCCCGGAAATTATGCGTCCATTGTTCAATTGTCTGTCTCCAAAATTTGACGGACAATATTGTTTACTATCTTACGGTAGACCATCCTCTTCTTTTTTAATGAAATTGTGCAAACAAACTGTTGCCATCACTATTGACTTTACAACTTCAAGGGAAGCGATAAATATTCCCCGGAAGGTTCTCTATCTTGCTGCCAGAATGCCGAAAGTGTTTAGATGGTTCTGCGTGCTCTACTTAAGGGCATGTGATACCCCGTCCTGTGGTAAATCAGGTTCAGTTCCCCCGGGTTTTTGTCCACAAAAATAAAAAAAAATGTTTAACTAAATTCGGAGATGCTATAGAATAGTATAACGGACGTCCCCGAACTCTTTTTTGAGGGATTGTAACAAAAAAAATTTATTTTGCTAAATACAAATTTTTTGTATGTGCACCTTTTTGAGGTTAGGGACGGTTTTCAGCACTCTGTTATTTCGATAATGGAGGTCTCTGTTGTACCGATGCTGTCAGTACACATAACCTCAAAATACACACACATGAATAAAATTTAGCGAAATTAAATTTTTTTAAATTATTCTACAAAAGAAGAGTTCGGGGACGTCCGTTAACATTTACGCTATCATTTCCCAAATTTTTAAGGCAAAATATTTATTATTGTAGGAAAAAAGTCGGGGGAACCTAACGCTGCTAAAATCGATAATTTTCTAAGTATCACATGCCCTTAAACTATAACGTGCGACGCACAGTACTCGCATGCATGCGAGGCACGCTGTACGAGTCATAACGTACGCATGCCGCCATCACCTGTCGCCATGCTGTCATGGGTAGGTAGAGTGCGTGCGTAATACGTCTCATATCGCCATCACGACGTACTTCACGTATGACTGCGTACGAAATCCTATCTGCGACGCATGCGTGCGTTCATCCTGTAGATGATAAATAATTCCGTAATAGTGGTCTAATTAGATCATAGATATTTTTATTCATTTAAAAACTTAATTTTATACTTTATTGTACTTCTTTTTTGAATGCTTTAATACACCTTCAATTTTATAATGTTGTTAATACTTTGAAGTTGAGATAAGAAGTTTAAAAAGAGCGCTCAGTTGTTGAAAATTATATCTTTGCGAAATGATGATGGCCGTCGCGCGCCCAAACGCGCCCTCTATAATTCTCCCCACTCTGTCTTCCGCAGTCTCCCGTAATCAGCACGAGTTTTGAACCGTTTTGTTTTTATAGTTTTCAGCGCGATTTTCCGCGTTTTACTCTTTATTTTTTTACATATAATTTTAAAGTTAAGTGCTTTGAGGCGTTCATACTTATTGGATACACACGTATATAGCGCAGCTTTTAATATCAATTGCAGAGTAAGTATATGTATACCAACATAACCTTATTTTTTCTTATATTTCCGTGCCATTATAATCGTGCTTATATACTATTAATGTTATGGAAATATAATATTTTGAATAACAATTTTATGAAAATTTTATCCTATTCAAAATTCAACTGTGTTGCTGAAATTTCAAATCGCTTGAAAGTGAAAATTTTGTGTGAAAAACGTTTTAGGTTCATCAACTATAAATGTAAATTATTATTGGTTTTCAAATTTTTACTGTAATTCGAATACTAAAAATTTAACAATAATTGATTTTACAAGACGATTCCGAATCTGTTCGCAAATAAACAATTTACAGATTTTAATGTTAAAAATTGTACTGCTTTAATTCCAAAGCTTCAGTACTTGAACAAATAATCTAACGGATGAATATTTTAAGCACAATTTCTAATTTTTAAATAATTGATTTGATTCCATTTATAATATTGGTTGAAAAAATGTGCAGCGTTGGAGGTACTGAAGGGTCCAGGAGACGAAGAAAACCTCTCCGAACATGATGGTTCCTTCGGAGATGCCGAATCCTGAACAGCTTCGTATAAAAGGATCAATTCAAAAATTAGCCTATTAGCCTATATCAGGCCACACAGAAATTGTTAACAGATTTCAATAATTTGAAGAGATTTTTTTAGATTTCAGTGTATTTTTAATACTTCTCATGCATTTTTAAGATTTTTAATTATCAATATTTCAGGGAATTTTAAAAGGTTCCAAGAAATTTTTTAATAATTTTATTAATTTGAAGGGATTTCAAAGCTTTTGAAATATTTAAAGATGAACAATTGTCTAGAATTTCGAAAGGTATGGATTATGAAACGCTTTAACAGGGCCTATAAGGTTTTAAGATATTTTGAAAGATTTTGATTTTATAAGATTTCCGAGGATTTAAAAGATTTTAAGGGATTTTAAAGCTCTCAATGTATTTCAATACATTTTCCAGGATTTCAGGAAATATAATTATAGAATTTCACGGGATTTTATAATATTATAGTGAATTTCAAATAATTTATTCAAGAGAAGTGAAGTATTTTATAGGGTTTTAAAGATTTGAAGAGATGTGGGATTCACCCTGAATTCTTATTAATTCATCTTGAATTTTTTTAATTCTTTTACATTTTTTAGTACACTTGAATTCTTCTAAGTTCACTCAAGTTTACTTGATTCAGTGGATTTTTTTGGATTTAATTTTTATTTATTTACTTGGTCCTGAAGATCAATTGGTAAAATGATTAAAGGATTTGAACTATTTAAAGGTATTTTTTCCAAATCCTTGGAATTATCAAGAGCTTTAAAAAATGTCAAGGGATTTCGGAAGATTCTAAGGATTTGAAGTATCTTAAGTTATTTTAAAAGATTACTAGTAATTTCTAATTTACTTCAGTAATTTAATGGGATTGGAAAGGATTTGAAATATTTGAGGGTGTTGTGAATGATTCCCAGCTGTTTTCAACGTCTTTGAAAACTTTCAAGGGATTTCAAAGGATTAAAAATTTTTAGGAGATTTTAAAAGATTCTGAAAATTTGTTTATTTATTTCAATAGTTTGAAGGCATTTCTAAAACTTTGGAAAATTTCATGGTATTTTAAAAGATTCCAAGGCAATTTCAAAGATGCAAACAATTTCGAGGATTTTCAAGTGTTTTAGTAATTTTAAGGTATTTTAATATTTTAATGAATTGTAATATTTTAATGAATCTTAGTATTTTAATGTATTTCAAAAAATTTATTTACAAGAAGTGAGGGATTTTGTTGGGTTTCAAAGATTTTATGAGATTTTCAAATATTTTTTGCAATTCATTTGGAATTCTTTCAAATTCTTTTAAATTCACGTACTTATGATATAAAAAGTTTGTATTTTATATTTTGTTTTCTATGTCTATACTTCGAGAGACAAACTTATGTATATTGAAATTGATATATAAGTCACGGTTGATTGCGTTAATATGTTTTATAAAATATAAAATATTTTTCAGTTTTAATATTTATTTATAATAGTTTAAAATGCGCCGAATCCATTTCAAATCATGCAGGCTGGCGGGTGACATATAGGGATGGGCGATACCGATGCGATACTTTCAGTATCGAGTATAAAGTACTCGATACTTCGATTCTCGATACCGATACTTAAAAGGTCGATGTATCGAGTAATCGATACTTTTTACATTGGTATCGACCACATCGATTCCTTTATTTCTGCTGCTTGCTGGTTACTGCCAGCTTCGTTCTTTCATCATCCAATAGAAACTGTCATTGGGGGAAGTCGTGCGTTGATAGGTTAATCGAGTTTGACTTTCCATTATGTAGCAAATAGCGAATCAAATAATAATTTACGTATATATTCTTTACGTTACGTTTACGGAACTAACTATATGGTGTTGACATACTGTCATAACTGATGCAATTTCGCTTAAATAATGTGATATTCGAAGTAACAAGATAATGTAACAAGATAACTAAAGAACTACGTAGGGGAACAAAACCAAAGATGCGCGTGTTTTAAGAATATTATACATTATTGTGTATGGAATCAACTATATTATTTACTAACATCGTTTCCAATAGCTAGTTTATATTAATTTAACTAAAAAGTGGGATTATACTTTTACATGAATCAGCCTTTTTTCTGTTGATATCTATCACATCTTAACTGCAGTGTTTAGAAGAAAACCCTTAACTGTAAAATTATTGTTGAGACAATTATCGAAAACATTTATACCGAAAAAAGACGATACTCTGATATCGATTCTTTGGTATCGATACTTTTGTATTCAGATCGGTACTTGGATCGAGATCGAACTTTTCAAAGTATCGATACTTCGGAATCGATACTTTTTCTCAGAATCGCCCATCCCTAGTGACATATTCAGGATTATCTTGCCTATGAAACATATTGACACAAATAGATTGAATTGAACATATTAAACATATTGTACGTGGAAAATAAGAAGATATGTATTTTTATAAATTAACATAGCGACATTTTTACATTTTTTACGAATATTTTAAAATCTTAAAGGCACTATGAGTTTTTTGAAAATTTTACGTTAAAAGCGTGCCATTTTTGCGAATTGTAAAATGTAACGGTTTTACTTGTTTCACTTTAGCCACTTTCTTGTACTTTTTCAAAATCCACAAAAAAGAGTAGAAAATGATAAAATTATCTTGAATTAAAAGAAGAAAAAAAACAACATTTTTCTCAAAAACCCCACCTTTTTTGCCCAGAATTTTCAGGAATAATAGATTATACTAATATAGCCTGCCTGTTATACATTCTCCGTTCGATATTTTTTGGTTTTTCGGTAGAATAAATTTATTATAAAAGAAAATTCAAAATAATTTTTTTCTTCTGAAAGACGAAAAAATACCAAACGGAAAATTGATGGTAAGTAGACTATATTAGTAGCTATTATTTCTAGGAAATTCAGGCAAAAAGGGTGCTTTTTGAGAAAACCCTTTTTTTTCAAAAATTTAAAATAAATTCACCATTTTTTATTATTTGTAAAATTTTTTTGTGGATTTCTAAGAAGTGAAAAAACTGCAGGATATAAACTGAAACAAGAAAAAACTTTATATCTTATAAATTGCAAAAATAGCACGGGTTTTAAAGTAAAATATTATTATATTCGTAAAGAATGTAAAAATCTCGCCATGTTAATTAAAAAAACTACGTGTCTTCTTATTTTTCACGTACAAAACAAATTTCACAGAAAAGACAATCCTGAATATGTCACCCGCCAGCCTTCATGACATGTAATTCGGCCCTTATATGTATTATTATAGGCTGTTCTGCTATTTATACGTCTAAGTGTTATGACTTGCTAATTATAAAAATAAAATGTTTTTCTGTGAAAATGTTCCTCTTCTCATTTAATAACAATATTTAAAACAATATATTTTAAAATCCTGCATTACTTTGGGAGCTCGCATATCACCGTCATCCGTGCGACCTTCACACGTGCGAGCGATATGCGTCGCAATTGAGGGCGCATATGTCTGCTAGGGTGATGGCGCCACGTGCGGGACAATCTGCACGCATGCGAGTCAATACGCCATCATTGTGCGCGCACATTGTTATCTGGGTAATTAAAGAAGTTTTGTCTAAAGCATAATCTACCTGTGCCCGCATCTGGATAAGGGCACATCATATTTAAGCCTAGAGGAAAAGCTACATCTCCGACAAAAAAATGAGGAATAATTGGTCCACCATCAAACAATTCCAAAGCTGCTGGCACATCTAACGAGTCACCCAATACTAATCGTCCAAGTTCACTATTCCTGAACACTCCACCGTCGCTCTGTCGACCTTTAGCACCAACGTCTACTCTCGTGAAGTTGTAGCGTGCATCGCAAACCGCAAGTATATTAATGCAATGTGTATGCTTGCGACTGAAATATTCCGAACCACTTTTCAGGAGTGCCTGTACAATTTTTAATTAAATCATTAAGACTTTTGCACATGTTACTCCATTTCAAGTCTTCAACAGTATCACTTTTCATCTACTGAATATATGCACGTGGATGCGACCATATTTCACTCTAGGAAAATCTATGTGCATTTAGGGTGACAATCCGTCCGGATTTCCCCGGACATGTCCTCATTTTAGGGCTTGTGTGAGTTGTCCTACAGGATATTTTACTTTGTCCGGGTTTTGTCTGGATTTTTTAAATTATAAATTTTTATTTTTTAATCATCATTTGGATCTTTTTTTTGTACAATATGTTAACATTTAATGCCATCTAACGATCGACATATAGTACTGGACAGCTAGCTACGGCCGTCAGAAGTGGAATAGGGAACAGAAAGAGAGGGGAAATCGAGAAAGTTGACCTGTCTTTTTCTAAGGATGATGTTTGCTTCCACTCATCTTCCATCTGCTTTCATAGAAAAGGATCAATCCACCAATCGCCATCCTTAGCAAAGGACAGGTGAACTTTCTCGATTTCCCCTCTCTTTCTATTCCTTGTTGCACTTCCGATGGCCGTAGCTAGCGATCTAGTACTATATGTCGATGTAGTGAACTAATGTTGACCGGATTTCGAATTCCCTATGTGTGATTGGTCGGTCGGTTGGGTTACAGAGGGTCCAGAGACAGTCTGGGAACCTAGTGTCATTTTTACTGATTGGCTCCGCCATTTTACGTCAACTTCCGCCACATATATAGATATACTTAATATACCTTGGTAGCGGAGGCGCGTAGTGTGCAGAATACATTGTGAACAGTATACATCATGATTGTTTTTTAAGCATTTTATGAGTTAAGATGTACAGAATCGCCAGGTAAATAGTTATTAATAATTTTTTTATGGTTAAATATACAAGTAGTTGAAGAAAACATTCTTAAGTTAATGTGTGAGTTGTGAATCATTGTCATCAACTATTTAACGATTTTTTTTAACTTACCATACATAACTGAAAAAGATATTTTTATAAGTAACCATTTTTTATAAAACGTTTTTATACAAGTTTATACTGTGAAATATTGATTAAACATATTCCAGCTTTGTTCTTCATTGTTTACCCACTACAAAAAATATTTGTAAAATAATAAAAACTGTATCTTCACTGAGCAAATCATCCATTTCGATTCGCAGATTTATATTTAAAAAAAATCATATTTCTTTAAAAATTTATTTCTTTTTTAATAATTTTATAAAATAAAATATGATGCACAAAGTGCGTGGGTTTCTGATTTTAATTTTCTAATATATTGAAGTGAAGATACTCTCGGGTATCGGGATTAAAGTTTTTGGTTTTTTATTTATTTTATAAAATAAAAAATGATGTAGATTTGTTTCTTTTATTTTCCAATTTATTAAAATAAAGCAAAGATCCACGTGGGTATGTGGGTTTATTATTTTAATTTTTCGAAATAAATTGAAATACCGCCAGGTACACTGTAAAAAAAATCAACGAAATTTTACATCGCCAGACGGCGGAAATAAAAGGACCCTGCACGAACGTAGTAACTTTCCGACGCGAAAGGTAAAATCCCACTCTACTGGGAATTTTAAAATGTCGATCGTAACATTCCCACCTAGTGGTAAAATTTCGAAGCTGCTAATGGATTTTTACCTACAGCGAGTTGCTAAATTCACAAAATAATACGTAATATTCAGTAAACGATTAGTAAAATTACTTTCGGGATGCGGAAAATTTGTATTTCAAAGAATAAAATAAATTAGACATTAAATTTCAATTCGTTGTTATTTATTTGTATTAAGACGAAAGATACATGAATCAAAACGTTCAAAAAGGTTGCAGGTGAAACTTATAACAAATGCGATTGGTTTTATGGCATCTGACTGTAATTCGGATCGACTGGATTCCAGACTACGACGTTGCACTGTCTTGCGTGCTTTGGAGCTAAAAGAGAATAATGTTTAAGTCTTTAATTGCGCTATGCACATTTTTTGATGAACCTAATTTTGGCAGTATAACCTACATTTATTGTATTTGGAATAATCTGTAGATTATTCCAAATACAATATAAATTGGGGTTATGTTTTTGTACAAGCACACCGACACGTTTCCATCTTTTCCCACATATAAGTGTATTCAAATTCACTTACCTTTCAATACTCTTCAACTTCAAAAGACGAATAAATAATCATTAATAATTATAAATCGCGAAATGCGAAACACTATATATATGAATATATAATAAATTTTATTGAACAACTGCAACACATTACAATGATTGCAACACATTAAAACGGTTGAAAATTTAAAATCACATAATTCCAAACGTAAAATTACCGACACATAGTTATATTCTGCTTGGTAGCATGGAAACCTGCTACTTTAGTTCGTAAGATTACAACGACAGTCGGCGGAAAATTACCACGCTAGTGCAGGGTCCTTTTATTTCCGGCGACCGACGATGTAATTTTCACCAACTGATGTGAAATTGCATGCGCTGCCGCGGCGTATTTTATGCATCAGTGAAATTTTACCACAACAGAATATGTGAAATTTCGAGTTCATTTTTTACAGTGTATGTAAGAGTTGAGGGTTATGTTTTATTTATTAATTTTAATGAATCAGCTTTCCCCGCGTGCGTGGGTTAATAGCTTCTTGTTCTATTTATTTATTCCAATGAATTAACTGTCCCCTGGATGTATGGGTTAATAGCTTGTAAATTTATTTACTTCAATAAATGTATAGTTTTATTGATTTCATTTTACAGGATCTGCGTTTGTGTAATTTTAAAAATCGCGCCGACCTCAACAAACCAGACCGTAAAATGGCGGCTTCCGGCTAGGTTGCCACACTGTCCCTGGACCCTCTGTAGGTTGGGTTGTCGCGAGTTGTGCCGCGTTTGTTTGTATTATGACCAGTGATGGGTAAGTAAAATACTCGTGTTAATTTACTTGGTTTTCTACGGTAATTTACCTGGTATTTTACGTCATCAGTTTTCTACATGATGTAAATTACGTCTTGTTCTATATATGAGGGCGCCACCTGCGAGGCGGGAAATTAAAACCTCGAATCAGACAGCCAATCAGAGGTTTTCTACATGTATTCTACATATTCCAGGTATTTTACGTAAAATACCTTCTTTAGGTATTATACGTAAAAAAACTTCCAGTTACACGTAACTGCACATCCCTGGTTGACATTATTAATTTTCAATTAACAATATAGGCATTAAAAAAAAACCTCTTACGCCCTTACGAATGCCGATACCAGAAATTCAAAAACGTGAGGTTACGCACAGTTCTACGCAGGTCCGCCATCTTGGTACGTAATTTACTAGGTATTTTACCTGTTTTCTACGTAAAATACTTCACTTAGGTATTTTACTTCAAAACCCTCCAGTTACGCGTAACTGCACATCCCTGATTATGACAGCTAACAGCTAATAGGTAACAGCAAAGATATTATAAACCTAGATGCGGGAAGTGGCGGCGGAGTGGGGGAAAAATATATATAGCAACTACTTTCGTGCGGTCCGTAGCTACTGCCCTCTTCGTACTACCTACCTCTACTCTTTCTCTGTAGGTTAAATCGCTGCTCTGCAGCTCTAAGGGTAACGATTTTTAATATATTATCCTTGCAGCTTCTCCCTTTTATCTCAAAACATCGGTAAAGTAGAAGGAGGGATTCTGACATAATTTACAAAATAACAATATAGTTTAAAATGATAATAGTTTTGAAATTCTAATCCTTATTTTATTTGTACTGAAAATAAATTAGAGACAATGTTAAAGTTTAGCCACAAAAATTAATTTTAATGCTAATTTTGTAATTAGGGAAATATTTATTTTTTAAATTGATATTTCACATTCCGGTGTATTAAGTAAAGATGATATAAATGTTTCTCTAAAATGGATAAAGAAACATGTATTACATTTTTATTTTCTTACAGCAATTTGTTATTAAATAATTTGAAACAAATTAATTAATATTGATCCTATGTTAGAAATAAACTGCAGCAATCAATTCTATGTAAAAATGAACTCCAGAAACTTGTACTAAATTTTCACTTACATTTAAAACTTTCTTTGTCTCGGCCAATATATAAATGTTAACTTATATTGAATTGATTATTGAATTGAACTTTCAAATGAGGAACGCTTGCGAATTAAACAAAATCGAATATAACCAATAAAGATTATATAATATCTAATTAAAAGCCTTCGATGTTAAATGATTTTTAATTGAAGTCTTCAAAATTAGGAAATGTTATTTTAAATTATAAGTAATAATTTTAAATAGAAAACTGTCCAAGAGCTTTGGCATACAAAATCAAATAATTTTGTATGCCAAAGCATTTTGTATTTTAAAAACAAGAGCGAGTTTTTCAACCAACGACAGATAGAAGCTTTTCAAAATATCTACAATTTCTACCTCAATCATTTTTTTATAAGACTTGATGTTTTGGTTTTATTTCTCGAAAATAATATGCAAAAAATCCTACAAAATTTCTTCTGAACATTTTTTGTTAGAATTTGTCATTTTCAGTTTTATTTATCAAAAATACTATGAAAAATAATAAAATACAAATTTTCGGCAAAACCGCGTGAGATAAGGAAAAAAAGTTGTATGGTTGAATTACAGCTTTTAAAATCTCATTACGAAATTTTTTGAACCATTTTTGGATGAAATTTGCCATTTTTGATTTATTCATCTGAAATACTATGAAAAAATTTCAAATTTTGAACCAAACAACGCAACATACAGGAAGAAGCCTTAAGGAGGAATTATCGCTTTTAAAAAGTCGTTCAAAATTTCCTTACATCATTTTTTGATAGGACTTGTAATTCGGTTTTATTTGTCGAAAATACTATGTAAAACATCGAAAATTCAAATTTTTAGCCAAACGACGCGAAATGCGGGGAAAAGTTTTTGAAGAAATTTCAGCTTGTAAAAATTTCTGTAAAATTTCCTCAAAACATTTTTCAACAGAACTCGTCGTTTTTAATTTATTTATCAAGATGGCTATGTATAAGTAAACATCGAAAATTCCAATATTGCGCCAAAAGACGCGAGATACGTAAAAAGTCTGAAAGAAGACTGGTTGAAGTTTTTGTTTTTTCCAATGAAAAATAATATGAAAACAAAAATCCTATTTTTAGAATCACAACGCGAGATAGAGAAGAATGTATGAAAAAGGATTAAAGTTTTTTATTGTAAGGTCATTCAGAAAATAAATGTACATTTTTAAATGTCTGTCGAAAATTGAGCGCGTAACGCGTTTGTCACGATGAGAATGTGTACCTCAAAGCCTACAGAGCTTTGAGCAATTTAATCAACTATACCTAATCACGTAAAAAATGCAGTGTATGAAAATGCATGAAAAAACTGGGAGCGGAAAGAGATTTTTTTTTGCTAAAGTTTCGTTTAAGAATTTCGAGTGCAAAGAATAAATATACGAGCGCGAAGTTCGGGGTAACCCATTATCGGCTGCAAACCGCGAGATCGGAGAGACGCGCGCGAAGCGCGCCATTTCAGCATGTGACTGCGGGACGGGGAGATTTTTTAAGAAAGAAGAAGCTGCATAAAACTTTCATATAAAGTAATTGTTATGCAAAAACACATTTTTAAGTTTTTATTTTTTCCCCTGTCCCAATTAAACATTGTTGTGAACAGCTTTCCTCGCAACTTAATAAAAAGCCTTGATCTACAACGCATTTTTACACTCTCATCATAATGAGAAGGTATTGGTTTTATGTGAAAAATGAATGTCGCGGATTCCATCAAATTTCGACGTTTTGAGACCCCCTCAGTCAGAAAAAATAGTTTCTACGTCGGTGTCTGTCTGTCGTTGTCGTCGTTGTCATCGTTGTCGTCGTTGTAGTCTGTAAAGACGATAACATTTGAAGAAATTATCCGACTGGATTGCCCCTTGGCACAGTCCATAAGAGTGTGAAAAGAAAGGACGAGTTCGTCAGCCAGCTATTTTGGACGAAATTTCAAAAAGTTAGAGCATTTTAACGAGCATTTAAAAAATATTTGTGGCCATTTTTTTTCGAAATTTGACATTTTTATTCGCGGTTCTTTATAACACATGGAATTTCGAACAATTTATCCTTACGACTTTTTTCAATAAAAGTAAAATTGTCAGAGCTATAGCATTTTCAAAATCCAAAATAACAAACGAAAATTAACATTTTGAGCCAAAAAACGCACAATATGAAAAAAAGTCTAGACAAGAAAAGTGTTTCTTTTTGCACGCTCTACAAGGATATCATAACGACTTTTTGAATTCTCTTGGAAAATTGAAAATTCACATTTTTATTGCACAAAAAATAATGAAAAATCCAAAAATTTAATTTTACGGTCAAACTATGCAAGTTACGACAAATGATGATTGAACAAAAATTGTGCACTACAAAAAGATCTACAAATTTGTTAATGGTCACTTTTTGATAGGATGTGTAGTTTTTGCATTATTTGTAAAAATTACTTCAACAGTGAAAAAATCAGCCCGATAATTGGGCACATTCCACTAGGGTGGTCCAAAAATTCGACTTTCGATTTTTGGTGATAAACCCCCCCCCCCCCATTTTGTTCGTTTTCCGGAAAAAGAAATTCCGTATTTTTTTTCTTTTTATTCAACGTTAACCCCTGCCCCCGGGCTTTTGAAATGAACATGGGGTTTTAAATGGGAAAAGCTCGATTTTCAAAAAAATGGAAAAAAGAAGTACTTCTTATACATTTTTTGTCAATTAAAGTATTGTCACCTCTTGAGGAGTGTTTAAGGAATAATTTCCACCCACTAGCTTTCAATTTGGTCACACCTCAACCCCTTTAATTGTGCCCGGAAAATGCCCCAAAAAATGCAAAATACCAGTTTTCTATCAAATTCATGCTAAAGACGGTATTTTAAAATAAAATTTCAACATGAATTATTTTTAATCAACAAGTGACGAGTTTTAAAGTATATTTTGAATAATTTGAAATTTTTTAAACAATTAGTATTTGTTTAAACAATTTTTTCCCCCCTGTAAATCGTGAAAAGTTATTATTTTCTGAAAATAATGACACAGTTAAAGAATGTTGAAATGAATACATTTTTGAAGGATGGTTGGTAATTATTTAAACTATTTATTATTTTTAATAACTAGTTGGAAAAAATCTTTCAAATTGTATGCTTTATTAGAAAGATATGGAAATATACGCTTAAGTAATGGAATTTCCTTCTTCATTTGATATCAAATACAAATTTAGTCATTTTTATCTGAAGAACATAGAACATAACATATATAGTCGTTGCGAAGCGCAACGATCAAATCTCGCTCCGCAAGCGCGCTCAAACTTTTCGGTTTCTATTATACGATGAACAGAAACGAGCGTGGAGCGCGAGGTTTACATGATTTTTAAGTGAAATATCGAGCGCGAGTGTCTTGATGAGAATCTGTTCCTTAAGGTCGATAGAACCTTAAGCAAATTAGTTCCTCTTTCTATGTAAAACATACATAATGAAACCAAAAGCAGGTCATAACGATGAAGCTAACTAAGAGAGCATTTGCCCGCGAAGCGCGCAAAAGTGAGCACACGAAGTCCGAAAACCGAGAGGAACCGAGCTTAAAGCGTCCGCCAAATGTGTCCAAGCGCGTAGCGCGAGGTGAATATATTATCGAGCGCGAAGCGTGAGATAAACATATCATCGAGCGCGAAGCGTGATATGAATGCCTAATCGAGCGCGATGCGCGAGATCGAACAGATGCGCGCCCTAGGCATTCGCATTTTGCGAATGCGGGAAGGGAAGAGTGTATAGGTCCTCGTGAATATATGATTGTTAAATAAGACCTTATTTTATTAGTACTTCATAAAATGAAGTGCTCGAGCAAAGTAATACTTTTTAAAGCTATCAGCAAGAGAACTTAAGCAAAAGTGTGAAAAATATCTTTATCGAGCGATATTTAAAGGACCTATTTCCCTTTCTCTACTTCTTTAGGCCAAGCAATATTTAAAGGTAAACGACTAATCATGAAATAAGGGCGGGTAGAAATATTATGTCAAAATATTTTGAAATACAAGAGGTATTTCAAACAGTATTGTCTCAATATATTTCCGAGAAAATGTTGGTCTTCAGCACTGTATACTACACAGGTAGAGAGAAGTAGTTATTATACAATGCCTTGGAAGCTGGGGTCCTTTTAAACTTTAAATAGTCATCATTAGAGATATGGGCGTGAAAATCTTCAATGGAAATTTTCCTTTTTTTAATTTAAAAAATTTATAAATGTTCGATCAGTTAATTGCAAAAATTCTCATCATAACAAATTGTAAGTTGGTACTATTCGTTTTGGTTATGAAAAATTTTACCAGTTTTAAAGTAAAAGACGTGTGGCCCAAACTAAATTTTTTCAATGGTAAATATTTTTAAATTTCTAAAAAATATATTAAAATTAAATCGAAGTATCTGGACTAACCGGAAATATTTGTGATAACACTTTTTATTCAAATAATGTTTGCTTTTTAGCGACCCTACTTAAATTACGTAAAAGCTCAAGGGGGAGGAAGGGGTAGAGATATTTTCTTACGATTCTTTACGGAAGGGGGGGGGGGGTCTTTCATTCATGCACGTAACTTTTGGAAATTCGCAAGTAAAACAAATAACTGGCAGTAAGTGTATACATCAATTTCATATGAATTTAACTGTACGCGCCAAAGAAATCTGGTGATTGAAAAACGAACCTAGCCAAAAACAATTTGAAAAAAAGTCAGGGAATTTTATTGGTCAGGGAGAAGTCAGGGAATTTACAAAAAAATTCTTGTAAAAGTCAGTGAATTTCTATAAATCGAAATAACTGTCAAGAAGAATAAATATGAAATATTTTTGTTCTCTTTTATAAAAGATTCTAGGTTAAAAATTTTACAAGTTCAACATTCTGGCAGTTGAATATTAAGTTATATATTATTCTTATTAGTAATTTATTTGCCTTATATTTATATTTCTTTTTTTTTTAAGTTGCTTTCTCTTAAAGATTATCTTTTGAGTTATAAATTTTACTATTTCTTTGAAAATTCAACTTTTTGTTGTTGAAAATTTGTCTTTTTATTAAAAAAATTCAATAATTGTAGTAGAAATTGCATCTTCCTTGGATAAAAATGCAACTGTTTTATTAAAAATTCGTCTTGTTTGGTTGAAACTTCAAACACTTTCGTACAAAATTTAACTTTTTTAAAATTCATATCTTAGTACTGAAAATTCAACTAAATTCTCTCTTGGATGAAAATTCAACTACTTTTTTGTTGTTGAAAATTTGTCTTTCTAATTAAAAAATTCATATTTTTTAGTAGAATTTGCATCTTTCTTGGATAAAAATGCAACTGTTTGGTAAAAATTAAACCATTTTTTTTAAAAATCATCCTTTTTTGCTTGCAATTCAACTGGTTTTTTTAATTTGTCTTTTTGGGTTAAAAATTCAAATTTTTACTTTTTGTTAAAAATTCATATCTTAATGTTCAAAATTTAACTGAATTCTTTTTTGAATGAAAAGTCAATGATTTTTTTTTGTAAATTTGTCTATTTAATTAAAAAATGTATCTATTTTACTAGAACTTGCACCGTTCTTGGAGAGGAATGCTACTGATTAGTTGAAAATTGAACAATCTTATTAAAAAGTTATGCTTTTTGGTTCAAAATTCAACTGTTTTGTTGAAAATTAGTCTCCTTGGGCTAGATATTCAACTATTGTCGTTGAAAATTTATTTCTGGTTCAAAAGTCATATTTTGATATGTAAAGTTCAATAAAATCTTTTTTGGATAAAAATGGCATCTTTCTTGGATAACTATTTGTAAAAAAAAATTTTTTTTTTGAAAATTGATATTTTTTGGTTGAAAATTGATATTTTTTGGTTGAAAATTCCATTTTTGTATAGAAGATTCGTCTTTTGGCTTGAAGGTTCGAAAATTTGGATAACCTTTTTTTTCTTTTATGACTGGAAAATCTTTTATTTGTTGTAATATCGTCTGCTTGGTTTTGAAATTAATTTTGTTGGATGTTTTTTTTTTAAGTATCAACTATTACCCATAATAATTGCTAAGGATCCGGAACGTTTAAAACAACTTCATTCGTTTCAATTCACCTGACCCTAAAGCCAAAAACTTAAATCAACAATTTCTACATAAATAAACTATTACACTTTTTTTGTTCGAATTTCATCATTTTAGGCGGAGAATTCAATTATTTTTTTTTTTTAAATCAATTTTTTTCTAAAGTAATCTTTTATAGTGGAAATTTCATTTTTTTACGGTAAATAAATTTGAAATTTTTTATCTGAAATATTGTTTTATTCCGTATATAAAAAACCTTAT
>CAKNXH010060764.1:238828-256446 GCA_932178445.1 Andricus quercusramuli | reverse complement strand
CCCCCCCCCCCCCCCCCCCCCCCCCCCCCCCCCCAGTAAAAAATGGTAAAAATCGCCCTTACGTAATTATTGAATGGCCACTTATGCGTATTTGAATTTTGTGCTTTGCTTTTCAAAAAACCCGAATTCTTTTTTCTGACAATCGAATTTTTTACTTTTTCTTGGAAACAATGACAGATACGAAAGAATGATAAGATAAAAGTTTGCACGTCTAAAAAAATTCTATAAAAATGTCTCGTGTTCTTTTGCGATATTTTTCATAGCTTACGAGAAAAACCGAAAAATTACATTTTTAGGAAAATAAAGCTCACCCGACCTCAAAAATTGTTCAGCCCGCATGATGCTGATAAGTTTCCTTTTTTCTATTAGTATAAACTTCTAGAAAATATTTAGAAGAATAAAACAGGCGGTGTTTTCACGAAAATCTTCTATATTTTTTTCTTCAAATTTTGAAAACATGGAAAATAAGTATTTTCTGAGAAACCCCACCTTTTTTATTCTTCCAAATATTTGTTAAAAGTTTCTACTAATCGAAGAAAGGCATCTCATCAGCATCATGCGGGCTAAACCATTTTTGAGGCCGAGAGAATTTTTTTCCCCTCAAAATGTCATTTGTGAATTTTTCTCGAACTATGAAATATATCGCAAAAGAACAAGACATTTTTCATGAAATTTTATTTTACGTGCAAACTTTTATCTTAACATTCTTTCGTATCGGTTATAGTTTCCAAGAAAAGGTGGAAAATTCGTCTGTAAGAAAAATGAATTCTCCTGGCTATCAAAAGTTAGTTAGCAAGCATCAAACCTACAAGATATCTCTATTATCAAAGTATAAGTTAAACAAAAATTTTTATAGAGGTTTAAAGAAAAAAATTCGGGTTTCTTGAAAAACAAAGCATACAATTCAAATACGCATAACTTTTTCAATTTTTTTTTTGCAAATCTGAAAAATATGTATCGTCTAATTTCCTCTAAAAAACAACATATTTCATTCCCGAGAGATTTTGCGATTTCGAATGTAGAACCCTGCCAGATTTCAAATAGATTTGGTGAATGTATTTTAACCAAATATATCAATTTTAAACAAAAGAGTTCAATTTTCAAGCTAAAATTTCGGAATTTTTAGAAAACAGTTGACTTTTAAATCAGAAAAGAAGAATTTGCAACAAGAAGAATAAATTTCAGTCAAGAAATCTGAATTTTCAACGAAATAGTTAAATCTTCCACTAAAAATCAAATCGTTAAATTTTCAGTTCAAAAAAACTAATTTTCAAGAAAAAAAGCGAATTTTCAACCAGCCGAATTCAACCAAAAACGTCAAACGTCGACACTTTGGCGCCTGCAGCGTAAAACCCCGACCTTGCATAGACGATTTATATGGGGCATGTAGCAGTTAGTGCTATTCTATTGTTATCTGTTTTAAATTTTCCTAGGAATAACTTTTAATTACACTGCTACATATTTTTAATAATCTATAAGTTTTGCAGACATTTACCAATTCTAGAATTATACAAATTTTTCTTCAACAAATGTATGCCTCGAAGGTATCGATTTTCTATCAGAAGAAAAAAGATATCATATTTAATCTGCATGGTTTTTATTCTTTAATAATTATTATTTGGAAGACTCGAAGTTCTTACCTAAAAAATAGTTATGTATTTTCTAACTCATTAATTGAATTTTAAAAAAATATTATTTTTCTCTTTAGCAGTTCAAAGACTAAAATGAAAAAGAATTCAAAATTCAAATGATAAACATTATCTTCTCTAATACGCAATATTGGACTTCGTATAATTGATTTAAAAATTTTTTTTTATGTTTCTCGGGCTTTTTTATAAACAGCTAGATTTATCCAACAAAAACTAATTTTCAACAAAATAATTAAATTTTCTATTAAATTGTTAAATTTTAGAACTGAAAATATGAATTTTCTACAGAACATTTAAATTTTCAACTAGAAAATTAATTTATTACCAAAAAAGATTAGATTTTAACCAGAAGGTTGCAATTTTTAATACAAAAGGTGAAATTTCCACAGTAATTGATGATATTTCAAACCAAAAAGATAAATGTTCGACAAAATAGTTGAATTTTTAATTTAGAAAAATCGTTAGGCAAGAAAAATAAATTTCAATAAATTTGTTGAATCTTCAAGTCAAAAAGACGAATTTTCGAAAGAATAATTTAATTTTGAACAAAATAATAAAATTTTTTGTCGAAAATACTATTTATACTATTGTTGGTCTCTCAAATGAGTCAGAGGCCTGTAGATTAATCACTATTAATTCAGGAATTTTTAGAAGAGGAAATATTCTTGATTATATAATTGATTTCTTGACACCTAAGTGTCCTGGAATTGGAACGAGTGGAATAAACCATGGAAGAGCTGTGGGTAGATGGAGAGGGGGACGCAAAGTTTGGGAGCCAAGTGCTCCGCAGCCATTCGTATTTAATCGTAGAGGGAAGATAGGTATAGAGGCGACAATGCAATGGGCAGCTTGAAGCACGCTAAGGGGAGCGAGACGGCAAGGGAAGGCTTAGTTAGGGAACCAGCAACGCGGCGGCGCTAGTGCCACGAACCAGTGCTTTTACGCTTTACGTGTGTGAGTGGGGTAGGTTAAGAGAGTGTGCCGTGTACATGAGTCGAACTGCAAAAAATTTAGAACCGTTATACCTGGACTGGTCTTTCCGAACTATATTCTGGCTATTAACTTTCTTCCAATATTTTCGTGAATGGAAATATCCACCGATACGTTTTTCATTTGAAACTTTGTATTTTGATATTTCAAGTTAAAATTGAAAAAAAAATAACTTTTTGTTTAAAAAGAACCCATTAGAAATTGTTTGATTCGCCCAGACGAATAATTCTTTTTTTAGAATGATTAATTACAATAGTCATTATTATTACAATATGTGAGCATTTATTGCATATTATTTGCTTTTGAATTATAATCATAACCAACACATGAACTTATTAATAAATACACAAATAAAAATGTACAAGTAATATGCTTCGCACACAATAATTATTTTCTTAGAATTATAATCAAATGTATGGCCATTTTTGACATTATTTGATTTTGTACTTATACATTCGCTACTCTCATACTTATCTTTCTGCACTCTTGGAAAAAATCAGAATAATGTAGGTAAAACTTTTTTTTTAAACTTATAAATAAAAAAACATTTTATCATTATCGTAGGTACAGTTGAGGTCTCGAATCCACTAACCGGCCTTAATTTTCAATTGGATATTATTAAACAAAAGGTCATTTTCAACTTTTTATTGTTTTGCAGGCATTCGCTGAGTATACTTTGTATATGCACTCAATTTCAAACAGTTTCAATAAAATTTGTACGAGTTGTGATGATTTATGTTGTAATCACTTATTGAATATTATGAAAAAAAAATTTCTCTTCAGTCTTTAACTTTTATTCTTAAAACTAATTTTAGGACATAAGAGTTGAAGGGTAGAAATGCAAAAGGAGTCAAGAGCCAAATTTTCGAAATCGGGTTTATTAGCTCAAAAAATCAGATAAATTCTATTACACATGCCTGCCAAAGGATTTTTTTTGGGCATCATTTTTCAAAATTTGTGATCTTGTGTTCACAGTCCGAGAAGCTTTTCTAACCACAAAGTAAAAAATCAAATTTCATTTTTCTCGACATTGGCTAATTATTTTTAATTACTATTGGGTCCCTTCCGTTCAGCACTGAATAGCCTCATTCCTCATTTTTTGGAAATATGCCAAATTATTACTGCTATCGTCATTATCTTGAAGTTGAAATGTCAGTTTTACACCATTTCGAAGTCATAATTGGATTTTAAAATTTCGCGAAACTGCATGCTTTTTTTCAAACAAACTTTTTGGAAATCAATTCGTCCATTCAATAGCTAGAATTCAAACTTTTAGTTTTTTCTCAAACTGCAAATGGACTCCACAATTAATGTTGAAAGATTTTAAAAGTCGATACGGACCCAAAATCTAACCTCGAAACGTGACCTTTTTCATTCAATTTCTCGAAACCGGATAGCTTTTTGTGACCAAACTTTTTTTGGTTCGATAGAGCATGAAAGTATCTCGAAAGCACTTCCTTATTTTTTTCTTAAATGGCCCCGCTGAATTTACATGTTTTTAGTCTCTCCTGAAAAAAGTCAAAAATGGCGCTTGCCTCCTTTTGCATTTCTACCCTTCAATTCTAAATATGCCTTGTCAAAATATAGAAGCCTATATCTAAAAAATTAATTTTGTGAATTTGAAAATTCCCATTTCTTGAGGCCCGGGGTGACGCTTTTAGGGTTTTTGAGCGTTCGGCGAGTTTGAATTCGAGAGCTCAAGTGCAGAAATTGTTTCATTCAAACACTTTACAAAAATTAAAATTGCGATTCTTGCACAACATTCAAAAACATTAAAAGTATAACAATAACAAAATCCTATAATATTAAATAACGAACTAATAAACAAGAAATACATTTCTTCTCTTACTTCTCCAGTAAAATATGATATACTTGAGGGTTTTCAACTTTTAAAATTATTTGTATAATTTGGACGTATTTATTCGACAAAATTGACATTTATTAACCTGCACGTGGAAAGAAGAATATTCTCCAACAGTGCGGGCTCTTGCAATTCTAACTTGTTAATGTAAGGGGAAAAAGTAGACATATAATGCCCTATTACGGGAATTTTCCGATTAATAATATTTGTGAATGTAATTAATTTCTTTTTGTAATTTATACGCGGCTCCTGAGTAGAAGAATAGATATTTTTACAAAAAAAAAAAAAAAATCATATTTCCTATACTTTTAACAATAGGGTAACAAAAGTTTCAATTGTTATGTAAAAAATGCTTGCTTTGTCCAAATCTTTTGTTTAAAAAAAGTTCAGAACTGAAAAAGGAGAGAATATTCTTATTTCTTAAGACTACAAGATATAACGATCTGCTTTATAAATATTTGATTGTTTCCAAAAATAATATATGTAGATGGTAAAAAATTGACATACTTCAGACCAAAAGTCGATTTAGATGTTAAAAATCCTTTATTTCTGCCAACGTTTCGAAAAAATGAGTCGTTTTCCTCTTCAGGACGTAGATTAAATTTCAAGGTTCGTCAATTCATCTTAGTGTTATTATAAAATCCTCTTCCTCATCTTATCACTTGTGAAGCTTGATTTTTTCCATGAATTTTTGTTTAATTCTTTTAAAAAATTAAATTTGTTTAAAAAACTTATAAATTTATACTTTTTAAAATTTTAATAATTTATTTGAAGAGTCTTAAACAAATTAAACTTTCTAACAGAATTAAACAAAAATTCATGGAAAAAATGAAGCTCCACAAGTGATAAGATGAGGAAGAGGATTTTATAATAATACTAAGATGAATTGACGAACTTTGAAATTTAATCGACGTCCTGAAGAGGAAAGCGACTAATGTTTTCGAAACGTTGGCAGAAATGAAGGATTTTTAACATCTAAATCTACTTTTGGTCTGAAGTATGTCAATTTTTTACCATCAACATATATTATTTTTATAAACTTATATTACTCAGACAAACAACATCGCTTTAACACCATTACTAATCTAACTAAGATTATGTTTTTGACATAATTTGATCATATCTTGATTGTTTCCATATAATTTACACGTGAAAAGTATTGAAAATAACGCACATTCCATTTTCATACCTGCAAAGTTCTGAAATTCTTACAGAGATTTTTACAGAAATTCTTTCAGAAAATTGTTTAAATAATTACCAAACATCCTTCAAAAATGTATTGCTTTCAACATTCTTTAATTGTCCCATTATTTTCAGAAAATAATAACTTCTTACGATTTTAGGGAGAAAAAATTGTTTAAACAAATACTAATTGTTTAAAAAATTTAAAATTATTTAAAATATACTTTAAAACTCGTCACTTATCGACTAAAAATAATTAATGTTGACATTTTTTTTAAAATACCGTCTTTAGCATGAATTTGATAGAAAACTGCTATTTTGCATTTTTTGGGGCATTTTCCGGGCACAATTAAAGGGGTTCAGGTGTATCAAAATTAAAAGCTATTGGGTGGAAATTATTCCTTGAATACTCCTCAAGAGGTGACAATACTTTAATTGAGAAAAAATGTATAATCAGTACTTCTTTTTTCCATTTCTTTGAAAATCGAGCTTTTCCCATTTAAAACCCCATGTTAATTTCAAAAGCCCGGGGGCACGGGTTAACGTTGAAAAAAAAAATTGCGGAATTTATTTTTCCGGAAAACCAACAAAATGGGGGGGGGGGGAGGGTTTTATCACCAAAAATCGAAAGTCGAATTTTTGGACCACCCTAATGATATACATTTGAAAATTCATTTAGAATGAAATGCATGTGTGGCAAATATTCAAAATCGATGAAATTATTAGCAGCAGTTCTTGGTTACGGTGAAAAACTGGCAAGTCACAATTTCTTTCACTTGTCACGCTAAGCCCATGCTAAGCCTATCTTCCCTCTACGTTTGTAGAGGTGGAGAGGGGTAGAGGGAACGGTTGCGTGGCTGGTTCGCGATACTAGCGCCCTCGCATCGCTGGTTCCCTAACTAAGCCTACTCCCGACGTCTCATTCCCCGCGCCCATCTTCTAAGCTTGGTGGGCATTGTCGCCTCTATACCTATCTTCCCTCTACGATTTAATAAGGCTGATATTACAAAGAAATGAACCAACAAGGTCATCAGCAGTGATGCCAATGTTGGCGCCCTTTGCTAACGCGCTTGCGTTCGGGCCGCGCACTGGTTGTCCACAGTTGGCGCGCAACTCAAAATTGGAATTAAAAACAATTCTTGCAATGAAAATAAATCATCAATGAAAAATGCACGAGAATGTTTTCAAATTGTACAACTTCTGATTTTAGACAAGAAAAAAATGTATAACACATATATTTTTTGAATGACAGTTTATTTTCCTTGACTTCCAAAGAATAACTTATATACATTCTTGTGCATTTTTCAATCATTATTTATTTAAATCACAAGAATTGTTTTTAATTCCAACTTTGAATCGCGCGCCAACTGTGGCCAATCAGTACGTAACCCGAACGCAAGCGCAGTAGCAAAAGGCGCCAACATTGGCATCAATAGTCATCAGACCAGCGCGCAAGTCAAAATCGAATTAATTTAATTCGATTTTGAATCACGCGCCAGATTACAGCCACCTTTACCTATTTTCGGTGAGTGAAATTGTCACCCATTGGGTGACCCCCACTCTTCACCCTAGTGATCTCTGAACGGTTCACCCGGGTGGATCCGCCCACTCACCCAGCGCCGCTGAACGGCTCCGAGTGCACCCGGGTGTTCGCCTGGAACGCACCCTTTGGGAGCACTGAATACTGAATGGCCAACTAGATGGCGCATCTATTTGCTTTTTTTCCCGGGAAAATTAAAATTCCATTAGCATGAATCTCTACCCTACATTATTTTTAAAAATCATATTACCTATTATAATAATTATGTCAATGAATTTTAGCGAATATTTTTATATATAAATAGTTTTTATTGAAATAACGGAGATATTTATTATCTTGTTCATTTTTTATTCTTGAAGATATTATAAGAATATATAACATGATATACAATTAAATTAAGAAAATACTGTTTTTGAGGAATCATCTATTTATTGAAGAATTAATGAATTACTATCGCAGTCCTTTACATTTCTTGATTTTTAACGCAGGTACTCCTTCTCCTTATTCTAAAAAATACTGTTAAATTGCCATGCACTTATATTCTCAAATTCTTATATAATTGAATATTCATTTCTTCTAAATATTTCCTAAATATTTCTTCTATAAAATAATATCATAACCGCAACTTTTATTCTATATTCGATAGAATTTTGTAAATGTAATATTTTTAAAACATTTAAATAAAATATATTATCATATAAATATATCTGTTCTAAGAACTAAAATCAAACACTTTTCATTTTTCATTCAAGACTGAATACGTTCAGTATTTTAAATGTTTTACCATCTTAAGTAGACGTTTCTCAATAGGAAAATTATAACATTCATTATTGCCAATCAACGCTTTTGTATGAAGCCAACCACAGGTTGTTTCCGCCCGTAATCTGTTACGATGTTTTGGTTTGATCAAGCTTAAATGCGAAAATATTCGTTCGCAAGCAGCACTTGAATGAGGAAGTGAAAGTAAGCTTCCAATGAAAGTAGTTAACCGAGGATAGATTTGTACTACATCCTGCTTTAGATTCTCTATTTTATTCCAAAAGGATTCAACTGTAATTTCTTTTTCTCTATCCATCAACTGAAGAACTTCGTCGTTACGCAGTAATCTCCATTCAGTATCCAGAGCTTGCAACTCTTCTTCGCTGATTAGATTTAGAAAGAATGTCGTGAGCGGTACAATTGAATCTTTTTTTCGACTCAACACGACCATTGGATCCAAAAATTCGAAGTTCTTGTAAACAGGATTGTTACAATCGAATCTTTTCAAGATACTATGGTGGCTGCTTGAATGAAGAAATCTAGGCATTTCAAGCAGAATTGTTGAATCACAGCCGGATCAATGTTTTGCTCTAGAATTCGTTTTGCTACTTTTGCAGCGAGATACATACTTTCCAACTGCTTGAAACATCTGGGATTCTTATACTGGATGCGGCAGAATTCAACTTCCAAATATTCTTCTTGCATATACAAATCCATGAATGTTTTGCAGGGTTTTTCTATATTGGATTTAATCTTGTGAATCTGAGGATATTCCCACTGCATCAATTTGTTTAAGTTGTTGAATATCGGTAAAACAAATTCTAAAAACATCAAGTAGAGCAATGTTGGCTCATCATTCATCTTCACCATTATCTCATTACACTTTTCTGCCGCTACTTTGTTTTTATCCGATAGACCGTTAATAAAAAATATCTCAAAAGCTGGATATTGCTGAACTAGTAGCTCAGCTACCAAATCTAATGATAACCATCTCGTATCGTCGAGACGTAGTATTCTGTTTTCAGGTATCTCTTCGAATAATAGCTGGAATTCTGTGAAGTCTGAGATTCTAGAGAAACTGCTTTTGAAATAATTATAAATCTCGCGACATAATAATTCAGGCGCATCGGGCAACTTTTCACACGCTTTGAAGGCACTGAGATGAAAAGAATGACAAGTACATTTTACTATGAACAGATCGGGTATATCTTTTTTGTAACGCACGCACGAAATGTTCGCTTTTCGAGGCATGTATTGCGGGCGGGAAGTGACCAATTCCAAAGCCGTGGTAAAAAGCAGTTATAAAAAGACTTTTTCTAGCTGCTGCGCTTGCGCTCTTTGAGCAAGATTACTTTTTCTAGCTGCTGCGCTTGCGCACTTCCAGCCAGATTACTTTTTCTTGCTGTTGCGCTTGCGCATTTTGATTCAGATTCACTTTCCAGGACTGCCGGAATAATAACCTCACTTCATTATGATTTGACGCTTGAGAGACTGATTGTGAGTAGTGAACAGTGATTGGACGAACTCGAAGTGATAAGTTACCATAAATGACTGATAAATTACCGAAAATTTCAGAAATTTATGGATACCTGAAATTTTCGGAAATTTATCAATTTTCCATAAATTTCCGGAGTTTTGGGAAATTTAGCCATTTTCCAAAAAATTTCCGGAAATTTTGGAAATTTCCATATATTTCCGGAAATTTTCAAATTTTTCCAAAAAGCTTTGGCTACCTGAAATTTCCGGTAATTTAGCAATTTTTCATGAATTACCGGAAATTTAGCAATTTTCCATAAATTTCTGGAAATTTTCAGAATCTTTCCAAAAAGCTTTCGAGACCAGAAATTTCCGATAATTTAGCAACTTCTCATGAATTTCCGGAAATTTAGCATTTTCCGGAAATTTTTGAAATTTTTTGAGTTTTTCCAAAAAGCTTTGGATACCTTGAATTTCTGGGAATTTTCGGTAATATACATATACACCGGAAATTTCCGAAAATTTTTGGTAATTTTACCATGAATTTCCAAAAATTACCATAAATTTCCAAAAAAATTATTCTTATTGTTTCTCAAATCGAAAATTTCCTGCATTTGTTACAAAAAATATCGTGTGCAACAGGTGCTGAAAGTAGACAGTTGCAACTCTTGTGAAGTTTACAGTACTTGCCATCGGCTCATCTTCGGGTCGTTTCCGGCTTGTCTTCGGCTCGTTTACAGCTCGCCTTCGGCTCGCTTCCAACTCGCCTACGACTCGCCTACAACTCCCCTTCGTCTCGCCTCTGGCTCGTACAGCAAACTTCACACTCGTCTGGAACTGCCTACTTTCCGCACTTGTAGCACAATATACTATTTTTAACAAAGCTGCAACAGAGTGATTAGATCTCGTCATTACGTTCGCGCCATCAGCAGCGACTCCGATTAAATTATTTACTACAGCTGCATGCAGAGAAGTAGCATCACATTTTGGAACTGGTATTAAATCATAGAAAAGGTCTTTTATCGAGTTATCAACTTTGACACGAACAATTATTGCCAAACTTTTCGTACCACTCACATCAGTTCCGTCGTCAAGAAGAATTGAGAACTTCTTTTCTCGTAAAATGTCATTGATATTTTCTTTATTAAATTTCCCTGTAATTGTGTTGATAATTGCTGTGGTTTTCGTTCTGGCGCTCATTAAACGTTTGGCAATTTCCGAATCTGGAAACATGTAGCGAAAAAGGTTAGGCAAATGGTCGCAAACTCTGATAGCGATATTGTGTTCAGCAATAAATGCTGAATATCTGAACAATGCGTGGTTAACTTATTGATCATTAATCACGTTACTATGTTCCACATTTGGAATGTCTTCTAATTTTAGCTGCGTACGTACATCCTTCTTGTTAGCTTGGTGCTTTTTCGTTTCGACATGGCGTTCTATAACACCTTACCCAGCGCCTATATTTATGTCCTTCTCACAATTTTGACAGAGAGCATACGTAGGTCCTTTATTACTACGTTTTAGAAACGGATAATGACGTTTTAAAAAGCGTAATTCAATTTTTGGTCGTACTTCTTCTTCTTTGGTTTCGATTTGCTAGTAGAAGACGATGCTGCTTCTTTATTCTGCTGACTTTCGCGATTTTCTTGTTTCTCATCGTCTTCATCTTCCTCTTCGTCTTCTGATAGATTTCTTGATGGATCATCCAGATCAATATATAGGCGTTTCTTTCTTCCGTCCATCTCTGTAATTCAATCAAAAACTTACGATTTATTTTATATCCATTAAAACTTTCACCTTTAATTTAAATTAATTTTGTTAGGTTTTTAAATGATAAAATAGTAGTTTGGTGTTAACTAATTTTGAATGTAGATTAGATTTCTCATCAATATGATTTTAATCAATGAAAACTTGTAGAGATTTTTTTCAGCTGTGGAGAACCAAGCCTCGATTCACAGTTGCTTAGATTTATAGAAACTGTTACTGATATTCATATTATTTTTAATACTATATATTAATTTCACACTTACGAAGTGAAAGAAATTCTAAAGATTTATCAAATGCAGCTGCTCCACTCAGGAAACGAGGAATAATCTAGCTCTTCGATTCTTATGAATGCAATAAAACCTGTTGATATTCCAGTCAAAAAAAAAAAAATCTGCCCGCTTCGCGGGCACATTCTCATCGCGCGCTTCGCGCGCGGCTCGCAAGTTTGAGCGCGCCTAGGGCGCGCGACTGTTGGATCTCGCGCTTCGCGCTCGATCATATATTTATCTCGCGCTTCGCGCTCGATTATGTATTCACCTCGCGCTACGCGCTCGGGCGTATTCACATCGCGCTTTACGCTCGATTCCTCTAGATCTTTGAACTTCGTGTTCGACTTCGATGAAAAGAAAAAGTTTATTTCTAAATATTAGAAAATTATCAAAACCTCTACATATGAAGTGATTGTTAAATTTGTTTTTATTTTAGACTGAAAAGGAAATTTATTTACTCAAGGTTCTATCGACCTTAAGGAACACATTCTCATCCAGATACTCGCGCTTCGCGCTCGATATTTGATTTCAAATTCATTTGAACCTTGCGTTCCACGTTAGGTTCTGTGCACCGTATAATAAAAACAAAAAAGTTTGAGCGCACTTACGGCGCGCGATTTGGGCGTCGCGCTTCGCGATTTGTATTTGATTTCAAATCAAGAATAATTATATAAATTAAGCGACAAATCTTATTAGTTAAAATGTTATTTCAGATTTTCCGTTTTTCAAAGAAGTTATTTTTTTCATTTTGAATATATTCTTACAACGAAAATGGATTTTTCCAAAGTTTTCCAAAAATTTGATTTCTTTTCTGTCAATGTTATTTTCACGAATAAAATAAAAACTACGCGTCCTATCGAAACATGATGGATAACAAATTTGTACCTCTTCTTTGAATGAACAAATGTTGTCTTCGTCATGTTTTTCATAGCTTGTGTTATTCGTCTAAAAATTTATTTTTTCTATTTTCAATGCTGTTTTTTATAAATAAAACAAAAACTACGCGTCATGTCAAAAAGTAAATAATAACAAATTTGTAGATCTTTTTTAGGTGCATAATTTTGGTCCAGTCATCTTTTGTCGTATCCTGCATAGTTTCACAGCAAAATGGAATTTTTGATTTCTCATTATTTTGTTGTGCGATCAGAATTTAAATTTTTTATTTTTTGAAAAATTCAAAAAGTTATTATGAAAATATTGTAAGGTGTTCAAAAAGCAACGTTTTTCTTCTCTTGACTTTTTTTCATAACGTGCGTTTTTCGGCTTAAAAAGTTCATTTTCGTTTGTTTTTTGGAATTTTGAAAATGCTATAACTCTGGTAATTTTTTTTTTATCTGAAAAAGTCATTAGGATATTTTTTTTCTCTTTTTGCTTCCTACTAATAACCGTCCATAGAATTTCCAAAACTTCAAAAAAAGTGTTCTCAAAAATTTTCAAAATGTGCTCACTTTTTGAATTTTCATCCGAAATAGCTGGTTAACGAACTTGTTCTTTCTTTTTAGGCCCTAAAAAAGTGTGCCAAAGCACAACCCAATCTGATTATTTTTTCGAAAGTTATCGTGCCTACAGACAGACAGACAGACAGACAGACAGACAGACAGACAGACAGACAGACACCTTGATAAAAACCTTTTTTTCTGGCTCAGGGGGTCTCAAAACGTGGAGATTTGATGAAAACCGACCAAGTCAAATTTTACATAAAACCAATACCTTCTCATTAGAATGAGAATGTAAAAATCGCGCTTACATTATTTTTTGTTAAATGCGTTCAGTCTGAGAATTTAGGTATGTCGAGTCCTGATTTTATTATTTGAGACATCTAATACAAAAATTGAAATTTCAGGCAGGAATATGAAAGTTTATTTTATTCCATTCACAGAAGATATACCTGGAAATATACAAGATTAAATCCCGTAATTTTTTTGCAATTTTAATTACTAATATCCATACGATAATTACCTGTGTCAGTAAGATCATAACATACAACTTATAACATATTTACTCTTGTGGATTTGAACGATTTGCACGTATTTGCACGACAGCCTAAAGGCACGACAGATATACAATTCTAACCTAAAAATGGTAAAATTTACTTAGGGTTCCAAAATTTCATTAAACTGGTCCAATGAAAAGTTTCATACACGTGAAAAAATGGTAAAGTCTTATGGTGGACTCCCATGGCAGATGAAAGCAGTGGATGAAAGCTGCTTTCATCTGTTTATTTTAGCCAATTCTTTCATGAATAAATTTATAATAATTCATTCATTATCAAACGATCCCAAAGGTTATTAACCAAATACTGTATTATGAACAATTCAAATTTCAGTTTTTAAATGATGAAGTTGCAATAAAATAATTGTTCCATAATAAAGAACCAACTCAACTATTTAGTTCGTTTCCATTCATTAAATAAGACTCTTCACATAAATTCAAATTTAGAATTTATTCCCGCGTTAAAATGAAGTCACGTGACTTTAGAAAAATGGAATTTCGTCACACCTTTCCCCCTATCTTAAAAAGTTGTTCCTCTTAACAAATTTTTACTATTGTTATTATTATTTTAATTAACTTGTATTTGTGTTACATCCCAGGATCTGCAGTCGAATTTTATTCCGTTGTAGCCATCTGTTGATTCGTTGAAGGAGAGTTCGGAATGCTGCCGTTGAGTGATGGAAACCACTGCCGCTAAACTAGGCCAAGTTTAAATAAAAACACAATTGTTTAGGTTCACTGAATCACTAGATTTATTCAATATTTTTCTTTTAATTTATTTTTCACAGTTTTGGTTGATGCACATGAGTGTAATAATTAATCGCGAAGCGCGTCGCGTTACAAGCTTGTAATTATTTGAGTCTTTGATTTTCGTTGAATCACAATTTTCATAAGAGCGAAATTACAAAACTGAGAGTCGCAGGTTTAAAGTTGTTTCAACGGTTTTCGAAGTACAGAATCTGCTCTTTTTTGGCTGTGCGTGCTCTTTTATAACCTACAAATGGGAGGAGATTTATTCCTTCTCCTCGGCCAAGAACCAATCACATTGTTTACGTCATGGAATTTTCCTACGGATTAGCCAATAAGAAAGTAGGTCACTTTGGTCCGCCTACAGGATATGAGTCATAAAATGAGTCATTCGATGATTGACATGTCTAAACACGAAACAGTCTAAACAAGTCCAAAGTCCATTTTACATCCGGTCTGACTGGCGCCATACACTCATTAATGATATTTTTATACCTATGACTCACTAAATAAACAAACACTTTACTTTGAGACGCAATTTATTGTGTGCTGCGTAGATGTTTGAGCTAACATAACCTAACTTCAGGATAGAGAGAGAGTACTGCATTGTATGTAATTATTTTATGTAAGTAGCAGCCTGCAAACTATTTAGGCTTTGCAACATGAAGTTTCTCATACTTGAAACTTCCTTTCAAGTTTTTGTATTTGAACGTTATTTTATATTTGTATTTCAGCCTCCGATCATTCAAAATGATTCAAATTAAATTTTGAGCTTCCTGCCGCGCTCCCTAGAGTTCGCTGATGCTCATTTTTATTCGCGAACGGGCCACACCCAGGGATGTGCAGTTACGCGTAACAGGAGGATTTTTAGGTAAAATACCTAAGTGAAGTATTTTACGTAGAAAACTGGTAAAATACCTAGTAAATTACGTGCCAAGATGGCGGACCTGTAGAACTGTGCATAACCTCACTTTTTTGAATTTCTGGTATTGGCATTCGTAAGGGCGTAAGAGTTTTCTTATCAATGCCTATATTGTTAATTGAAAAATAATAATGTCAACCAGGAATGTGCAGTTACGCGTAACTGGAAGTTTTTTTACGTATAATACCTAAAGAAGGTATTTTGCGTAAAATACCTGGAATATGTAAAATACATGTAGAAAACCTCTGATTGGCTGTCTGATTCGAGGTTTCAATTTCCCGCCTCAGAGGTGGTGCCCTCATATATAGAATAAGACGTAATTTACATCATGTAGAAAACTGTTGACGTAAAATACCAGGTAAATTACCGTAGAAAACCAAGTAAATTACCACGAGTGTTTTACTTACCCATCACTGGCCACACCGTCACAATTTGTAAGATTTTATTATTACCTTAAGGGTATGTGACACAGCCAAATACCTACATTGCCGACCTCACTTTTTCAATTTTCCGAATTTTTTTTTGAATCTAAAAACTTTTTTTGTAAATAAAATTTCGGGCTGAAACTTTGGAAACTGTATGAGCAGACAATAAACTACGTTTATGTACCTTATTCGAGGAAGAACTTCGCAAAAAATTATTTTCGAAGAAATTAAAACTGGGTGCATTTTTTGAACCTAAGAACTTTTTTTATAAGTAAAATATCGGCTTCAAACTTTGAGAAATGCAAGAGCTGACAGTAAAGTACGTTTATGTACATTATTTGAGTATAAAAGATGCAAAAAGAAAAATTCCAACTAAATGTCAACTCCGGTTCCGCTTGCCAGTTCGGTCGGTATTTTTGCGATGGGCACGACAATGCGAAGTCTGGCGGCCACTAATCGAGGCTCTATCAGCTGACTCGTCTACATCTGAAATATGGGGTCCACGCTGTCAAAGATTGATGATCCGGTGTTCTTACAATAATATTTTTTGAAAGTTGTGTCCAGCATAAAAGTTGAGTGAAATATGTTGTTTCAATGTTGAATTATGTAAGTATTGAAATCGCTATTGGCCTCGTTCAGTGGCCGCCATACTTCGCATTTTCGTGCTCATCGCGAATACCGACCGAACTGGCAAGCGTTGTTGACATTTAGTTGAAATTTTTCTTTTTGCATCTTTTATACTCAAATGATGTACATAAACGTACTTCACTGTCAGCTCTTGCATTTTTCAAAGTTTGAAGCCGATATTTCACTTATAAAAAAAGTTCTTAGGTTCAAAAAATGCACCCAGTTTTAATTTTTTCGAGAATAATTTTTTGCAAAATTCCTCATCGAATAAAGTACGTAAACGTAGTTTATTGTCTTCTCATACATTTTCCAAAGTTTCAGCCCGAAATTTTATTCACAAAAAAAGTTCTTAGATTCAACAAAAAATTTGGAAAATTGAAAAAGTGAGGTTGGTAATGTAGGTATTTGGCTGTGTCACATGCCCTTAATAAGGAGATGATAACTTCCCAGAAAATATAAGAATTCAAAGAAATTACCAAGAGGTTTGAAAGTTTCAAGAAATTTCCGGAAGACTTGAGAATTTCACAGAATCCTTAGTGACCCTTCGAGGCGATTTCCCTTAGTGTTTGTGCTTATAAACTCTGTTTCCTCTACTTATTGCGAATTACAGTTAGTTAAATTGTTTTCTCCATTCCAATATCATAAGTGATAATTCAAATTCATTCTTCTTAATACCGTTCTATTTTCCTTCCTTTACAACTTAACCCATTCATCACAGGAGTGAAAACAACTACAAGTGACAACCTAACCTCTACCTGTCACTTTTCCTTCTGAGTCAGATAAGTACTATTTACTTATTTTTGTATTAATGATTAAATTCTAGAAAAATTCTTGAAATATTTCTTTGTTGAAATTTTAATTTCTTTTCCAGGTTATTTGCCGAAATCCAGAGATTTAATAAAAATATGAAGGAAATACCCAATGAACATTTAGGAAAATTCAAGCTCTATCGAAGTTTATGACGAATATCCAAATATCAAAGGAGTGAAGAATAAATTCCCTGGCGGACCGAACGAACGGAGCGGATACGCTACAGCGTATCCTTATAGTATCCACATCGTATCCTCTCCGTATCATGAAAGAAAAACTCATTAAAAAAGGAAGATGAACATTTCACTTATTGAAATTCGGATTCTACGTGAAATTTTGCGTTAAAAGGTCATGGAGTAATCGCAATAGCTTTTCTTGCAACATTAAAAACTTTCAAAAAATATAATACTTATCGATAACGTGGGTTGAAGGCGACTTCAGACGCATCGTCGACGGATAAAGTCTATGAACTGCTACTGAATGACGATGCGTTTGAAGTCGCCTTCAGCGCACGTCATCGATAAGTATTATATTTATTAAAAGTTTTTAATGTTGCAAGAAAAACTATTGCGATTACTCTGTGACCTTTTAACTCAAAA
>CAKNXH010060764.1:208102-233828 GCA_932178445.1 Andricus quercusramuli | reverse complement strand
ACCCTTAATGATGAATATTTATTAAAATGAATAAATATAATTATAATGAAATAATATAATTTTTTTTTCAATGCAAGGTAGCCATTTTAATCAAGGAAAAAATTTCCCGGTCATTTCCGGGTTTTTCCAGGTTTACGAAAAAAGATTTAAACTCTTGAAGGTGAAATTTTTTTTGTTTGAAATTATGAAAACAGAATTGCAAATTAAAGCACTTAAAGTGGGACTCTTTCGAATTTTAAACTTTTAAAATTAAAGCGGGCATTTTTTCATTAAACGCTCAGTGACTAAATAATTGTTAAACTTTTATACATTGTACAGTTGAAAGATTTAAAAATACATATAAATCCACGCTATTACATATGTATTTTCAATTCTCTAAATTGAAGAATGAATCAACGAATTCATAGATTTTCAAAATTATATCATTGTAAGCAATTTTAAGTTAGAAACATTAAAAATTAAAAGAATAGCATTTATTTTTAACTGAACACTTTTTGAATTGGAATTTTTAGATTTTTAAAATTATATTATTGTAAGTAATTTTAAGTTAGAAACATTAAAAATTGATAGATCAACATTGTTTTAAACTAAACACTTTTTAAATTAGAATTTATAGATTTTCAAAATTATATCATTGTGAGCAATTTTAAGTTAGAAACATTAATAATTGATAGAATAACATTTTTTTTTAACTGAACAATTCTTAAATTTGAATTTATAGATCTTTAAAATTATATGATTGTGAGAAATTTCAAGTTAGAAATATTAACAATTGAAAGATTAACATTTTATTTTAAACTGAACACTTTTTAAATTGGAGTTTATAGATTTTCAAAATTATATCATTGTGAGCAATTTTAAATTAGAAAGATTAAAAATTGATAGAATAACATTTTTTTTTAACTGAACACTTCTTAAATTTTAATTTATAGATTTTTAAAATTATATGATTGTGAGCAATTTCAAGTTAGAAACAATAAAAATTGAAAGATTATCATTTTTTTAAACTCAACACTTTTTAAATTGGAAGCAAAATTATTTTAATTTTTGGTCCTTACAAATGATTAATTGGTCAATTGTTATTCATACTTCAAAAATTGGTTCGAAGTCTATTTCAAATACTTTCTTTTCTTAATAAGAAATCATTTAAAATTTTTAGGAATCTTACGAAAAAAATTTGTATTATCTTCAAACGTTTCAAAATCCTTAAAAGGCTTAAAAATTTTATTTTGAAATCTTCAAAAATCTATATCTTGTTTTGTTAATTTTTTGAAATCTGAAAAAGTTTTGAAAAGATTCAAACATAATTTGAAACTTGAAAAGATTTCAAAAAATTATAAAAATAAAATATAGATTTTTTAAGATTTCAAAATAAAATTTTTAACCTTTTTAAGGATTTTGAAACGTTTAAAGATGATAAATTTTTTTTCGTAATATTCCTGAAAAATTGTTTAATGATTTCTCATTTAAAAAAAAGAGAATATTTAAAATAGATTTCAAAACAATTTTTGAAGTATGAATAACAATTGGCTAATTAATCATTTGTAAGGACCAAAAATTAAAATAATTCTGCTTCCAATTTAAAAAGTGTTCAGTTTAAAAAAAATGTTAATCTTACAATTTTTAATGTTTCTAACTTAAAATTGCTTACAATGATATAATTTTGAAAATCTATAAATTCGTTGTTTCATTCTTCAATTTAGAGAATTAAAAATATAATATTTAATTAATAATAATTAATAATATTTTGAAATCTTTGAACTGTACAATTTATAAAAGTTTGAAAATTATTTAGTCACCGAGTGTTTAATGAAAAAAAATGTAGGCTTTAATTTTCAAAGTTTAAAATTCAAAAGAGTTTCACTTCAAGTATTTTAATTTACAGTTCAATTTTTGTAATTTAAAATTTAAAAAAATTTACCTTCAAGAGTTTCAATCTTTTTTTCGTAAACCTGGAAAACCCCGGAAATGACAGGGAAATGTTGTTCTTGATTAAAACCGTCACCTTGAATACAATAAAAGAATATTATATTATATTATTTTATTATAATTAGATTTATTCATTTTCATCAATATTCATCATTGAGGATTTATATATTTAATTATAAACTTTTTAATTCTTATAATTATTTAATAAAAACAACAAAATAAATTATAATAAAACATACAATATTAAACCTTAGAATACTGACATCCAAATATTTAATTTTACCATCATTCAGCTACTTGTTTTCGTGACGATTTTAGAATTATTAATTACTGTTATGCATATTATTACAAAAACAAAAATTTTCGGCAAAAATTTGGATACTACTTCAAGTTTTTGTATTATTTTATACTTTCTTCCATGCATTGAAATGCAAAAGCCAGCCGGCCTGATCGGAGCGCCAACTGTCGGATTAGTTCACTGGTCCGGATGCTAAGAAAATCTACTACTACATACACCTACACGGTCGATGCATAGGGCTGTCGATAAGTATTATATTTTTTAAAAGTTTTTAATGTTGCAAGAAAAACTATTGCGATTACTCCGTGACCTTTTAACGCAAAATTTCACGTAGAATCCGAATTTTAACAAGTTAAATGTTCATCTTCCTTTTTTAATGAGTTTTTCTTGCATGATACGGAGAGGATACGATGTGGATACTATAAGGATACGCTGTAGCGTATCCGCTCCGTTCGTTCGGTCCGCCAGGGTAGTGTTTGTTTTATAAATATTTGGCGCCTGGCTGCAATGAGCGGTGAATATAATAACATATCTTTCGCTTGATAGAGGGAGGTCCCTGACCACTTGGGTTTGACTGAGCGACGCGACACGCTGACGTAAGGATGGGCCTTCCCACAATTAGACGCAATATATTTTATCCTATTAGATTGCAGCGCGGCCCATATTCATTTCTGTGGCAGTAAAGTGCGGTTTTTCATATATGATTTCGCAAAGACTAGCACAAAAGTGATAAACGATACGTTTCATGCATAAACAGATGACGGACGACAAGCCGTACTACCTGATGACTACTGGTACTGAGAAACCAGTGAACCTCACTGATTAAACCAGTGCTGGAACTCCACTGAATGAACCAGTGAATTCTCACTGATTGTCAGTTTCACATTTCTGGCTATTTCAACCAGTGAGGTTTAACTCGAAATCAGTGAGATTTCACTGGTTCATTTCAAGAGAGTAGTGCGAGTGTAGTGAGTATTCATTTTTTTACCAAAGAAGTATAGATTGTATAAAAAGCATAGTAAATGCGAGACATGCAGGACGCTACCTTAATTTTCCGGGCACTGCGGGACAAATTTCAAAGCGGGACAGAAGGTACTAATGCGGGACCGTCTCGGCGGATGCGGGACGATTGGCTACCTTGCGTATGTACGAACTCTGATGAGTCAAATCTTTGGACATTATTGCTGTACTATTTAGTCGTGTTTTTGCAATCCAGGGTACCTCCACGTGGTTGACGGTGGGGGACGGATTTATCCCGTGATCCGGCAGGGACGAAACTCTCGTTCTCACCGGGTGATGGGGCTTCAGAGTTAAGGGATTACTGAAGAATGAGGGTTTAAGGCTCAAGAAACATGCGTGGCTCGAACATACTGTGTTCCAGGGCTCCAGCGCGCATATATCTCTTTTTTACCGGGTTCGGGGTTTTGGGGTTATGGAATTTTAAGGTTAGGGGGTTAAAGGGTTATGGGTTTAAGGGGTTATGGGGCTATTGAAATTGAGTGGTCAATGGATAGAGGATTTATTAGGTTTTTGGGTCTATTTTTTGAGGTTATGGGAAATCCTGACGTGATGGGGTTAAATTGACCTCGAATTTGGATTCAGCGACCCCGAAAACATATGATAGACATAGTCAGGCTCCAGGTGTAATTTTCTCGATTTTTTTGTGGAGCTGTGTTATTATCGATTTAATTCATAGTGACAAGGTGAAAATTCAAACACATTTCAGGCAATGAAATCCTAATATCACCTCCAAAATTTTGATCATTTTAAATATATCAATTAATAATTTCCAAAGTTAATCAATCATTTATCTTAAACTTCAACAAATTCACGAAAAATTATATATATATATAAAAAAATAAAATCTGATTAACTTTCCTTAACTTATAAAAGTTTATAATTAAAGTTGCTTCACACAATTTTAAACTTTTACCAGATTAAAATTATTCGTAATTAATTAAAAATCGTTAATAATTACATTATTTATATAGTACAAATTAATTAATTCTATATATCTGTTAGATTAACAAAATACGGAAAATAATACCAGAAAGTACGTACTTTTAAATTTAGTGTAAAGATATAAATCTTAAATTTTAATGAAAAGAAAGCATAAAGAAAATATATTTACATGAAATATGTACATTCAATTATTTACTTATATGGGACAAATTAATTTAAAAAAAATTACTGAATTAAATTTCAGTTTTCACCTTGTCAAGTTATATATGTTAATTATAATAAGACATCTACATTCCAATTTTCATTTTTCCAAAAACGAAAATGTTTCGTTCCAAATTGCTCAAAAACTCCTGCAAAATTAATTCCATACACACAACAACTAAATCAATACATATATTTATTCCTATTTTAAACCTGGCTATAATTAATATCTCAATTCTTTCATACATGGCTTGATGGTCGCGAAAGGCACATTTTATCTTTCATTTAGTTCGTGGGCCTCACGCCGCTTCACAACCCCGGCTAATGCCGTACGAACCCCAACAGGAAACCCACAAAAACCTGGGGGCAGGCTGCAGCCTTTCCTATATACAATATATTTTTTATATATTCACTCATACATTTTAGAAATTTAAATATTCCAAGCAAAATCTGACTTCAGGGAAATCATTTCATCATCACTCTACGTAATCGTTTTACCACTTCATTCCATTTACCCCTCCCTTTAGAATGAAGAAAATTAAAATTTTCTCTTATTCCAAAACTTCTAAACTTACTTCAAAATTACTCATCTATAGTATGAGCTGCCAATTTCAATCTATCCAAATGAACAATTTTTGATTTATTAGGACCTATTCTGATTTGAGCATTCCGAGTTCCTAATAATTTCTCAATTACAAATGGGCCATCAAAAAATGGATCAAATTTTTTATCATGTCTATTTTCTCTTTTCAAGTAAACTGGGGCTCCCACCTTAACATTTTTTAGATTTGCTTTTAGATCATAATGTCTTTTTGATTTTTCCTTAGCATTCTGAAGTCGTTCAGCAGCTCCAGACTGAATATTGTCTAGTTTAAGGAAAATTTCACGCAAATAGTCAACATATGTTTTTTCAGGAGGTTTTTCATCGAAGCTTGTGGGGAAGACAGCTTCTCTACCGAATACCGAAGTATAAGGGGCAAAACCCGTACTTTCATGGACAGCAGTGTTATAAGAAAAAACGGCGAATCGGAGCCATTCGTCCCAATTATGAGGACCTTCGAAATGGCGCAAATACACAAGTAGAGTATGATGACTTCGTTCAAGGGATCCAAGACTTTGAGGATGGTAAGCAGCAGATTGAATTTTCTTGATTTTAAATATTTTGCAAAAATTTTGAATAACCTTACTTGTCAAATTTGTTTCTTGATCCGATTGTATGATTCGAGGACCACCATATCTCGATGTAAAGTTTTCAGCTATTGCATGAGCAATAGTTACGGAATCTGTCATTTTTAACGAAATGCATCGGAATACTTAGAAAATACACATTGAATTGTTAAAATATACTGGTTTCCTCGGGGCGTTACTGGAAGTGGCCCGACGAGATCAATTTGAATTTTTTCAAATGGCTCTCTCGACGTGTCGGTTATAATCATTGGCATTCATGTACCTTTCCTAAGAACTTTTTTTCGCATGCAATTTTTACAATTTCCTAATATTCTCTCTACATCGGATTTCATATTTTTCCAAACAAATTTTTCCTTAATACGCCAATAAGTCTTATTCATTCCTTTATGACCACTTACCACCGATTCATGAAATTCCTTCATTATTTCGTCTTGTTGATGAATAGGAGGAACGATAATTTCACCAGAGCAAATTACCACGTGAAGACCGGAATTCTTAAAATGTTGTTGGAATATTTGCTCAATTGAGAGCCAAGTTATTGAATTCAAGTTGTGGCCTTTATCAGAAATTTGGATTGCTTTGATATTTAAACTTTCCATGGCGTTTCTTACAAGGAAGGTACTCCAGGTGTCCCTCGCCGATTTGATTCTCCCTGATATATGTTGTAGTACTCGAAAAACTAAGTGACACGTATTTTTTATTATCTGCGGGAAAATACTTTAAGGGAGTGAAACAACCCCTCAAAGATAGGGGTCGCAAGTGTCGATTGTATAGTTTTGTGTAGAAAAACAAAATTGATTTCGACCAAACCCACTGGGAAAGTTTCCTCATGATGAAAGATGACTAACGTAATTTTCTCAAAAAAAAAAAAAAAATAAATTAAGGGGGTGAACCACCTCTACATAGTTTTAAAGTTGTGCTAAAAATTGCTAAATTCACAGGAAAAAATTTGAAAAAAATATATTTTGCACTTGAGACCAAAATAACCAATTTTTTTTTTGCGAAACACGTCAACTTTATTTTGGTCTCAAGTGCAAAATATATCTTTTTCAAATTTTTTCCTGTGAATTTAGCAATTTTCAGCACATTTTCAAAAATATGTAGGGGTGGTTCACCCCTGCGCAATTTTTTTATTAATGTTGAATAGACTCTATTTCACTTCTTTCGTTATAGAAATAATTTCCCAATTTTTCTTGTGTATGAAAAGTATATATTATCATAGACATAAAATGAAAAGTGTCTAGGGGTAGCTACCCCCATTAATTTTTTTTACAATTTTTTTTTGCGAAACACGTCAACTTTATTTTTTTCTCAAGTGCAAAATATATTTTTTTCAAATTTTTCCCTGTGAATTTAGCAATTTTCAGCACAACTTAAAAAATATGTAGGGGTGGTTCACCCCCGCGTAATTTTTTTATTCATGTTGGATGGACTCTGTTTCACTTCCTTCGTTATAAAAATAATTTCTAAATTTTTTTTGCGTATGAAAAGTATATATTATCATGGACATAAAATAAAAAGTGTTTTGGGGTAGCTACCCCCATTATTTTTTTTACCACTTTTTTTTTGCGAAACACGTCAACTTTATTTTGGTCTCAAGTGCAAAATATATCTTTTTCAAATTTTTTCCTGTGAATTTAGCAATTTTCAGCACATTTTCAAAAAATGTAGGGGTGGTTTACCCCTGCGCAATTTTTTTATTAATGTTGAATAGACTCTATTTTACTTCCTTCGTTATAGAAATAATTTCCCAATTTTTCTTGTGTATGAAAAGTATATATTATCATAGACATAATATGAAAAGTGTCTAGGGGTAGCTAGCCCCATTAATTTTTTTGCCTATTTTTTTTTGCGAAACACGTCAACTTTATTTTTGTCTCAAGTGCAAAATATATTTTTTTCAAATTTTTTCTTGTGAATTTAGCAATTTTCAGCACATTTTCAAAAATATGTAGGTACCCCCATTAATCGGGGTAGCTACCCCAAAACACTTTTTATTTTATGTCTATGATAATATATACTTTTCATACGCAAAAAAAATTGGGAAATTATTTTTATAACGAAGGAAGTGAAACAGAGTCCATCCAACATGAATAAAAAAATTACGCGGGGGTGAACCACCCCTAAATATTTTTAAAGTTGTGCTGAAAATTGCTAAATTCACAGGAAAAAATTGGAAAAAAATATATTTCGCACTTGACATGAAAATAAAAATCACTTGTTTCGCAAAAAAAATTTTTCTAATTAATGGGGGTAGCTACCCCTAAAAATTTTTTATTTTGTGTATATGATAATATATACTTTCCATACACACAAAAATTGGGAAATTAGTTTTTATATTGAAGGAAGTAAAATAGAGCCCATCCAACATGAATAAAAAATTACGCGGGGGTAAACCAACCCCCAATTATGTGGAAAATTGCAAAATAAGACTTGCATCTAGCAAGAAAAATCCGAAGAAGATACCTGTTGCACACAGTATATCGAAGATTTATTGTTCAAACTTTGAACAATAATGATATTCGTCAAAAAAGTGTTTAAAACATAATGATTTCTTACACCACGAACATCGAATTACAGCGATATTCGTACAATCTGATATATTACAATGTGTATGGAAAGTATATATTATCATAGATACCAACTAAAAAGTGGTTAGGGGTAGCTACCCCCATTAATTTTTTTATTTATTTTGGCGAAACACGTCAATTTTATTTTCGTCTCAAGTGCAAAATATATTTTTTCCAAATTTTTGCCTGTGAATTTAGCAATTTTAGCTCAACTTTAAAAATATGTAGGGGTGGCTCACCCCTGCGCAATTTTTTTTATTATTGTTGGATAGAATTTATTTTACTTCCTTCGTTATAAACATGATTTCCCAATTTCTTTTTCGTATGGAATCTATATATTATCATGGACACAAAATAAAAAGTGTTTAAGGGGAGCTACCCCATTAATTTATTTACAAATTTTTCTTGCGAAACACGTCAACTTTATTTTGGTCTCAAGTGCAAAATATATCTTTTTCAACTTTTTTCCTGTGAATTTAGCAATTTTCAGCACAACTTTTAAAATATGTAGGGGTGGTTTACCCCCGCGTAATTTTTTTATTCATGTTGGATGGACTCTATTTCACTTCCTTCGTTATAAAAATAATTTCCCAATTTTTTTTGTGTATGAAGAGTATATATTATCGTAGACATAAAATAAAAAGTGTTTTGGGGTAGCTACCCCCATCAATTTTTTTACCAATTTTTTTTTTGCGAAACACGTCAACTTTATTTTTGTCTCAAGTACAAAATATATTTTTTTCAAATTTTTTCCTGTGAATTTAGCAATTTTCAGCACAACTTAAAACTATGTAGGGGTGGTTCACCCCTTAATTTTTTTTTTTTTTAGAAAATTACGTTAGTCATCTTTCATCATGAGGAAACTTTCCCAGTAGGTTTGGCCGAAATCAATTTTGTTTTTCTACACAAAACTATGCAATCGACACTTGCGACCCCTATCTTTGAGGGGTTGTTCCACCCCCTTAAAGTGTTTTTCCGCAGATAAAACAAAATACTTGTGACTTAGTTTTTCGAGTACTACAACATATATCAGGGAAAATCAAATCGGCGAGGGACACCTGGAGTACCTTCATTGTTAGTGCTAAAATAGCGCTGGACACATGATTTAAGAAGATCTCATCATCCTTTTTATCCACAATGATCATACTGAAAATGTATCGACCTCTTCTCGAATAGACCACAACATCGCCCAAGTTTGCCTTCTCATCTTTAAATTCATTTACATCAAACAATTGATTTTCAGTTAACTCATTATTATTCTCTGATTCTAGCAAACCGTCGGAAGAAACAAAATGAGCAATTGGACCTTTGCCCATAATCACTTTATCTTTTATATAAGAAATGCAGTTTTCCTTTCTCATTACTGGATTGGATTCAACATGGGGTACTTTACCCATTTTTTTCAAAATTTCCTTCTGAGTTAAAGATCCCCCTTTCACTATCGTCCAATTTATGTAGACAAATCCTCGGCCTTCCTTCCCATACATATTCCGAGATAAGGCTCTTCGGTAGTTTTTCGGGCACATGCTCATCGACCAGACCGGAATTGATACGGAGAGACATTTTGGCCGTCGTAACAGCACCCTCCTGGCGTGGTATTTTATCATCCGATTCCGCAAATATCCCTAACGTCTTCCTAATGCATTGAAGGCCAAAGGATCCCAATCCCCACCAGTTGGAGCCAGATTGGTTACTGCTGCTCCCTTCCTGATATTCGGGGTACCTAATTGTCTGACCCAGCGGGAACCTCATGGACGACGTTGTCTCGCTTGATTCCCGTCCCTGAGTGACCTGTGGTGGAATGACCCTTTCGTAATTCCTTTTTTCCCGAGACAAATCAACATTGTCTCGACAAGCAAAATCACCATTACTTGTCCAAGCAAAATCACCACTGCTTACATTCATCCGGGCAAAATCACCATTTGCCCCGACTCTAGTTTCAGGGTTCACTCCACTCAGAAACACTCGACCAAGCAATTCATTTATTTCTTCATCATCCACCAACCTTACAGGGAGGGGAGCCTCTCCCTTACATTCAGGAGGATTCCTTGACAATGCATCTACATTTAAAGTTACTTTTCCGGGTTTATAAACGATGTCGTACTCATACTCGAAAAGCTCGACACGCCACCTTGCAAGTCTTGAATTTGCATCCTTAAATTTATAGAGCCATGCCAAAGGTCGATGATCAGTGACCAGGGTAAATTTACGTTCATAAATATAAGATCGAAAATGTCTAACTACAAAGACTATTCCTAATAATTCTTTCTCGACTGTTGGGTAATTCAATTCAGCATGTAATAAGACTCGTGACGCAAAAGATATTGGAAGATCTCGTCCTATAGTTCCCTGACTCAAAACTGCTCCTAATGCATAATTCGATGCATCAGTTGTTATAATAAAAGGTTCTGTAAAATTGGGATATTGTAATATGGGCTCTAAACAAATAACTTCCCTAAGTTGTTCGAAAGCTTTCTGTTCTTTGTTGGCCCATTGGAATGAAATATCTTTCTTTAATAGATGTGTTGAAGGTTTCGATATTTTTGCAAATTCCGAAATGAATCGCCTATAATATCCGACTAACCCTAAGAACTGTTTAATATTTTTCTTTGTTTTAGGCACAGGAAAGAATTTTAGCGCTTCTGTCTTCCTAGGATCTGGTTTTACTCCTTCTTGTGTTATTATATGGCCCAAATAAGCGATTTCACGTTTCAAAAAATGGCGCTTTTCAGGCTGAAGAGTTAATCCTGAAGTTTTTAAACGTGTCAATAATGCTCGGATTTTCCTAGTATGGTTATCTAAATCAGAGGCATATACGACAATGTCATCCATATAAACAAAGTGTTCAATTCCTTGAAGACCAGTGAGAACTTGATCCATTACTCTTTAAAAAGTCGCCGGAGCATTTTTCAATCCGAAAGGCATACGAGCGAATTCCAAATGACCGTAAGGAGTGGAAAAAGCAGTTTTCGCCTGAGATTCTGGATCCATAGGAATCTGATGAAACCCTGAAGCAAGGTCCATTACCGAGAAATATTTACTTCCTCCAAGCTGGTCTAAAATATCAGTAATATTAGGAAGTGGGTAAGCATCTGCGATTATTTTTTCATTTAGAGAACGATAATCGATGACCATCCTCCATTTTTTATTTCCTTGAGCATCTGCCTTTTTGGGTACAATCCACAATGGTGAATTATAAGGCGAAACAGACGGCTGAACTATTCCAGAAGCGAGCAATTCGTCCGTCTCTCTCCTAATCTCGTCTTTATGAATATGACGGTAACGGTACTGTTTTACGTGAACCGGTTTTTCATCAGTTGTTAAAATTGTATGTTTTAAAAAATTGGTAGCACCTAATTTATTCCCAGGTAATTTAAATTGATAAGAAAATTCAAAAAATATTGACAATAAGCTTTCTCTCTCTTCTTCATTTAAATCATCTATTCTTATAAATTTTTGAATTTCTAATAATCTTTAAGCTTGTTCCTTTTGTCTACCTCTTATATCCCTTTTATGTTGAAATGGAGGAAAATGTACCTCCTGTGGTTCATTTTCTTCCAGTTCAATAGCGGGTATTGTCAAATGAACATTTTCATTGTTGCTATTTATCATAAATATTTGTGCAATTCCTGAGTTATTTGTTACTAGAAATTCTCCAGCAAAAATACCGGAACCGCCAGAAAGTCGAGGCACATAACGCTCCTCAACTAATGCATTTTTTATAACAATCTGAACTAAGGCCTTTGACCTTGCTGGTAAAGTTATAGTGGCATGGGTTAAAAGTGGGAATTCTATATCTCCTAAATGGAGGCAATCATCAACAAAATTCAAAACTGCATGATGTTGTATTAAGGCTTCAGCACCTAAAATTCCATTCTGCTGAATAGGAAAATCTTGTGAGACAACTTGAAAAGGTGTTTCTATCCCTTTATTTTTATTTTTATCTCTCCCAGGGTATTAATGATTTCTGGACCAATCCATATTGAGTTATATATTCGTCTTCTATTTATCCATACTCGCGGATCTAAAACCTTTTCTCTAATTAAATTCACACTAGATCCGGTATCTACTAACAAAGTTGCTTTATTTTTGAAAAAAAGGTTTTCTAAAGAAATCATTGGCATCAGACTCATTTCTTTGTCTGATTTGAGTTGAAGGACGATCCGGTTTGAACCGAATTCTGTTTCTGGACCGCCGAGCCTTCGTTTGGGCGATCCCGTTTCTAGTTTAAAGAATTTTCGCGTTTTCTTTCACGGAATTCTCTCTCTTTGTCATGCTTTTCCCTAAGTCTACACTCCCCTAAATTTTGATTCTTTAAATAGCAATATGTGCAATTCTTTCTCTCTCTATCTTTAACATTATTTACTAACTGTGGGCAAAATCGCCTAAAGTGCCCATATTTCTTACAATTAAAACATTGTAAATCTATACGCTCGCAGTTATTTCCGGTTTTCCAGGCTCTCTTGTCTTGAATATGCGCAACTTTCTTTCTTGAAGGAAAATTTCGCTCGCTTTTATCACTAAGTTCAGTTTCGCATTTTCCCTGATCTGGATTGTGAATTCTTTTCCAACTCTTCCATTGGAGATCCACCTGATTTGCCAGTGTTATTGCTTTTTCTAATGTATTAATTTCCTTTTCCCGGATTTGTGAATAAATATCTTTATCTAAACCTCGCAAGAAATTCCCTACACTGGTTATTCGATAGGCTTCACCTATCCCTATTGCCTTCTCAATCGGTGTATTTTCCATAATTTCGTTTGTTAATTTATTCAAAATTTGGCTTACTCGCGTCCCATATTCAGGTATAGATTCGTTAGGCTTTCTTTTAACATTTGTTAAATCTTGCAACAACTGACTCGCATCCTCTTGTGGGGAATAAATTTGTTCTAAAGTTTTTAAAATTTCTCCCAAAGTTATTCCCACGCGATCTTGAATATGAACACGGGCCTCCCAATTATTCTAGTTTTAATCAACATTGTTAAATATGGAGTTTCTTGAGAACCAACCATTGAGGCTGAAACGCGACAATGTTCTATGAACATTCTTACCGACATATTACTCCCAGCAAAAGAAGGTATAATATCCCTTACTATTTTTGAAATTTTCGTTGGATCTGTTATACTAGTAGAGGATGTACTAGGGGAGTGAGAATAAAGTTGCAATGAATTATCTTGTATTCCCAAGTATAAATTTAAATTTTTATTTTCAGGTAGAGAACTTCCTGTGTTTGAAAAACTATCGGACGTGGAAGGAATTTCCTGACTAACTGGCATTTACGCAGATTAGGCATGTTGAAGTTTCAAATCTCAACGTACACACGTTAAAATTTATCCTTATTACCAAATAAGATACTCAACTTAAATAATTAATCATAATAATAACTATGGTTAAATAATCAGATGTTTCTAAATTCTCAATTACTCAAATAAGCATTACTTCACTATTTGGCTTCAAACTAAATATAATTATGAGATTACTAAATATTTAAATTTATTCAAGAACTCAATGATTTAAATTCAAAACTCCATAAACTCAAAATTTCAACCTTGAAATTCAAAACTTACTTGAATAATAGTATAGTGTTTTTTTTGTTTTCTACTCACAGTTTGTCGACCTTTCAACTAGTACTTTAAGAATATTCACTCACTTAATTCTCTCTTACGCTTCTGTTATTATTAGGAAAAATGAGAGAATTATCTGCTGAGCACGCTGTCACCACTTCTGGAAACTCTTCTGTATTCAGTCCTTGAGATTCCAACGGAGTATTGATCGGAGAATTGGTCCTTTTTGTAGAGTCCTGACGAGTCCAAGATCCTGATCCCTCGTTGCCGTAACCCTCTTGTGGGCCGGTCCCACGTTGCCACAACCCTTCCCGGGCGGGTCCCTCGTTGCCGTAACCCTTCACGGGCCCGGTGACACTGGTTCCGGTTCAAGCCTTGTCTTTACCTCTCTCAAGCTCTCGCACTGACGGGTCCTGGGGCTTAAATGTAATCGTCCCAAGATTATCCGCCAACAATCGAAATCAATCAATCAATTATTTTGACTCAGGTTCACGGTGCAGAAAATCCCACCAAAGCTGTCACCAATTGTTACGTCCAGATTTTGCGGAAGTAGAAACTATTCCGCCGGCTCCAACGATGATTGGACGATGAAAGTTCCAAGGGTTCGTTGCTGACATCGAATGGCTTGAAAGCCAAAACCGCGAACTGTCAAGATGAATACAGGAATTTACGAATAAAAACAAAAATATATTTTGCACTGTTACAAATATTTCACTGTTTTATTTTGTATTACAAAATACAATTGTTGTTTAATTTCACAATTATTTACAGCGATGAATTTAACGACTTATATATTTAAACGCGTTATTCAATCATTTTATTTCGAAGTTCAATAATAATTCAAATACAGGAGGGCTTTCTTCTGACGTTTTGAATGCACGCTCCTATATCTATAATCTTATATCTGATGACGTAAAAGGGCTCGCATTCGAAATGTCGTCACTAATAGCCAATCATAATTCTAGTTTTAAGTCGATGTAGACATCATCCACCAATCAGCATGTGGATGATTTCACCCTAAATGCCACAAAACAAGTCAGAACTCCGATCCTGACTGATCCAGATCAATCCAGATCAGTCCTCGCTGATTCATGGATTTGCGCAATATTATTAGACCCTTCCGTCTTGTTTTCCACATATTTCGGCGCCCTTCTGTCGGGACTTAATCTAGATCGGATATTCTTAATTGCTATGACTAATTCTACGACGCATTTACCTATGAGAGAGAGAGAGAGAGAGAGAGAGAAAGAGAAAATGCATCATCATTACATTATTTCTCGATATTTCCATGTAGTCTGGTTTTCCCCTCTAATATTATAAAATTCGTAATATAAGTCCATAAAAATTATATTGTAATTTACAGCTATTTAGTTTATTTTAGCCAATTCTTTCATGAATAAATTTATAATAATTTATTCATTATCAAACGATCCCAAATGTTATTAACCAAATACTGTATTATGAACAATTCAAATTTTAGTTTTTAAATGATGAAGTTGCAATCAAATAATTGTTCCATAATAAAGAACCAGCTCAACTATTGAGTTAGTTTCCATTTACTAAATAAGACTCTTCACATGAATTCAAACTTAGAATTTATTCCCGCGTTAAAATGAAGTCACGTGACTTTAGAAAAATCGCATTCCGTCACACCCGTGTGAACCGCTGTGTGAACCAGAAAAGGGGGCGGAGTTCAGGAAAGTGTAGTGGAAGGTGTTGTTGCGCTGAACGGCACAAGGAAAGTTTGGCGCCAAGTGTGAATTGTAAAGGCGTGAATTTGAGGTTATGTGATTTTGTCATTATTATTGAAATGGAAGAAATGAAGAAGAAAGTTGTAATTGCTGCCATCATATCAAGGCAATTCTTTTTGTTAATCTAATTAATAAAAGATATGTGTGCAGGATGCAAAAGAAGAGAAGAAAGTTTGAAACTTAGGTTAAACTGCTGTAAAGAGTGAAATTGACCTGTATTATCAAAAGTATAAAATTAAAAGATTCACACAATTTAATTAAATACATTTTACGGAAAATTCGTAATTATAGCTTGAGTAAACACTTCAGGCAGTGATGCCAATACTGGCGCCTTTTGCTACTGCGCTTGCGTTCGGGCCACGCACTGGTTGGCCGCAGTTGGCGCGCAATTCAAATTCTGAATTAAAAACAATTATTGTAATTTAAATAAATAATTATTGAAAAATGCACAAGAATGTATATAAATTTTACAAGTTCTAATTTTATAGAAAAACAAATTTATAAGATATATTTTTTTTGAATAACAGTTTAATTTCTTCGACTTCCAAAGAATAACTTACATTTCACTAAACATTTGATTTCAGAAGTCTAAAATCAGAAGTTGTACCATTTATATACATTCTTGTGCATTTTTCAATAATTATTCATTTAAATTACAAGAATTTTTTTTAATTCTAATTTTGAATTGCGCGCCAACTGTGGCCAACCAGTGCGCGGCCCGAACGCAAGCGCAGTAGCATAATTATATATATAGACGAAATTTGGCGTCCATACAATCAGATGTTTACACACTTCGTTTCAAAAATGATTAAAAATAATATGTGCATTATACTTCCTTCTATAAAAAATGTCAACAAAAGTTATTTTTAATGCAAAAAGTACTTTTATTAAAAAAAAAATAATAATTCACACTAACCTACAATTAGAATTCAACTTATGTCCGATTTACTTTCCTTGTTGAGCGCTAAATAATACCCATCCGGAGACAACATATTCCTTCCGTGAGGATCGAGTATCCAACAATGTTTTGACTTTACTTTCCTCTGATGAGTCTTGAACGATTCACCCGAGGCTGAACGGCTTTAGCTGCACCCGTGTGGTCGTCTTGAACGTACCCCAAGTGCATCCATAATCGCGTAAGTAGTATATTGCGCGCGGAGTTTAAAAATAAAGTTTAAAATTGCAAATGTGGCAAATAAATATGAATGAATATAATAAATAATGAAATTCATGTAAAAAAAAGGTGACGATGTTTCAAAGTAACATGTAGATTGTAAAAAGTTAGCCGGAGTCTTAGAATTTTAATTTTTTACATTTTACAGGATCCGACTTCATCGGCTGCGGTAACATACGAGATAATGAAAGCCAGACAAACGCACGATATTAAAAAAATTAAGAAAAGAAAAACGTTGCTTTTTGTTATTTTTGAAAGACCGACAAGATTATCATAACAACTTTTTGAATTTTCTTGAAAATCAAAAATTAAAATTTTTTGACCAATGGTTCTGGTTTTAACCACACAAAAAAATAATGAAAAATAGAAAATTCTATTTTGCGGTGAAAGTATGCAAAATACGAAAAAAGTTAATAAGCAAAAATTGTTAAGCCAAAAAAGATCTGTAAATTTACTATTATCAATTTTTATAGGATTCGTAGTTTTCATTTTGATGGTAAGAAATAGCATTAAAAATTAAAAAAATCGAATTTTTGGAAAAAGGACAGAAGATACGGCAAAAAAATAAATCAACCAAAGTTATTCAACCAACAAAGTTCTAAAATTCTTTTGAGATCGTTTTTGGATAGGATGCGTAGTTTCTCTTTTATTTGTAAAAATAAGATTCAAAGGTAAAAAATTTAATTGTTGAAAAAACGATACAAGCTACGAAAAAAAGTAAGCAGCAAAAGTTGTTTAGCCAAAAAAAAGCTATAAATTTGCCTTGAATTGTTTTTTGATAGGATGCGTATTTTTTTTTCAATCGTAAAGAAGAACATGAAGGGTAAACAAAAATGAATTTTTGGAAAAATGACACAGGTTTCGAAGAAAAATTAAGAAGCAGAAGGTTATTCAACAAAAGTTTATTCAATAACATTTTTTGCCTAAATTATACCTGCAAATTGCATTGAAAATAATGCAATGCGTGTATTATTTTTTAATTCAAAAATTCGGTTGTCAGTTTCAAGTTCCATATCAAGTTCTTTGTGGGAAAAGTCGACTTTTGTATTTTAAATAATTTAAAATTTACATAAAGTATTTGGTTGAAAATTTAAGAATTTTGTTACAAAGTCATTGCAATTAAGTTACGTTTCTCGCTGAAAATCCCATTGTTTGTTGAAACTTGCGTCTTTTGCATCTCACGCTTCGCACTCGACTTTGTCCAAAATAGTAATTATTCTTCATTATGTTCAACTCGATTATATTAAATATATATTATATTTATTTCTCTACCTCGATCTGTGGCTGATTATTCCGAAATTGCAAAATAAAGTACAAGTTTTATGTTTCATGATTACTTTAATATTTGTACTTGATTTTGTATTAATTTTTCTTCCCAGCAACACTAAAAAATGTATCAATTTTTCAACATATTTTCAAAGAAATTTGTAGATATAATTTAGGCAAAAAATTTTATTGAATAAACTTTTGTTGAATAACTTTCTGCTTCTTAATTTTTCTTCGAATCTTGTGTCATTTTTCCAAAAATTAATTTTTTTCATCCTTCATGTTATTCTTTACGATTTAAACAAAAGCTACTCATCCTATCAAAAAACAATTCATAACAAATTTATAGCTCTTTTTCAGCTAAACAGCTTTTGCTTGCTTACTTTTTTTCATAGCTTGTATCGTTTTTTCAACAATTGAATTTTTTTGTTTTTAATGCTATTTCTTACGATCAAAACGAAAACTGCGAATCCTATAAAAATTGATGATATAGTAAAATTATACATCCGTACCGGAAATCTAGATTATTTCTAGATACTTTCTAGACTCTGCTCGTCTAGCGAACGTCTGGGGCAATTTTATGACGGTCGCCTTGTCTAGGGTTCGTCTAGACTTCATCTAGCGGCGTCTAGTAAGTTTTACCTGCGGCCCTTTTGAGTCTAGCATTCGTCTAGTATCATGTAGAAATGGGTCAATTCTACATGATGCGTTCCTAGACGATCTCATCTAGAAATCGTCTAGATTTTCGGTAGGGGGGAACGTTCCGAAAGTTCCCGCGAAACGTTCTGTGCTATTAGGGTAGCGTAATGCTTGCGTTCGGCCGGTCCGCCAGTGAAATGTTATTTCATACCCGACAAAGATGATTTAATAGAGAATTTTCCGCGTATAGGGGAAAATCCTGACGTGCTCGGGAAAAACTGATTGTAGATTCGTGTTCAGCGCCCCAAAATACATAAAAATATATTTCCTGCGATCTGTTTCCAGATGATTTTAATACCAAGGGTAATTTATACCCAGAAAAGTTGATTTACTAGGAAATTATCCGCATCCAGGGGGAAATCATGACGTGCTGGGGAAAATCTGATGTCAGATACATTCGTATTCAGCGCCCCAAAGTACGTACAGGTACCATACTCTAATCTCTCGCACAACCCACTTTTTCGTGGGCCTGTGTTATTATAATTTTACGAATTAACATATAGAAAAGTGTCATCAGAAAGACATTTGCAGTTGACTTTGTAAAAAAACTGAACCTATTCCTTGAAAAATAGTCGAACTTTGAATATGTTTATGTATGTATGTATTTATTCTCTCCCTTTTACGGGTTTGAGGGCCTCCGCTCCCTTTACAGTACGTTACAAAACCACTTATACTACCTTAATACTACTTAATATCTATAGACTAGTATTCTAATTATATTAATTTATATGCTAACGTTTTGTCTTAAAATTACTCTCGAGATTTGCTGACTATTGAGTTTCCTGGGCTTCCGTTTCCTCTCACCATTTTTATTCTCATGATTTTCAACGTTTTATTTACTTTAATTTTACTTTAATATCCTTTTATAGGAGTGAGCGCTTGGCCTTTCCCTACTACATGCCCCTTACTTTCTCTCATTTCTCCCAGTCTCATCATCCAGCTTGCCCCTTGTCCACTTCCATCCAAGATCCACTTTATCCTATCAACCACACTCTCATCGCGTGTTTCATCCCCTGTACATCTCTCTAAAACATGCCCCCATGATTCTATCTCGTAGTAACAAACTCTACATCTTATTTCCTCCTCATCCATCCAGTACCTACAATCTCTCATTCCTTCTCCCATCCTAAATCGTATAACTTGGTTCCATTTACTCTCCTTCTTAATCTTTTTTAAATATTCTGGTTCACATTCAGCTTTCACTACCTTATACCACCTGTTATACTTAGATTCCACGATTTTTTTCCATCTTTCTCCCACCTCCCTTATTATCAGTTCATTCTCTAACTCTTGCCATACTCTGACATCTGCTCTTATATCGCACTCTCTCCTCCTCTGTTGTCTCTCTTTCTCCCACCTTGATCCTTCTGTGTTACCCCTAGTCTCTTTGTTTACCACTTCCCGTAGACAAGCTTGTGCTATCCTGGTTCCCTCCCCCCTCTTTAGTTTCTCCTCAAAGTTCCATGCTCTCTTCATCTGTCTAATAACCATTTTACCTCTACTTAATTCCTCCCTCAACATATATCCTGGACAGCTCCAGCTCACTCCCATTACCCATCTCAAGAATCTCTTTTGCATACTTTCAACCCTCTTGTGCTCCTTCCATCCCCAGATTTCCACTCCATAACTTAGGACTGACCACACCAACGCATCAAACATCTACAGTCTCATCTTCCAGTCATCTTCAAACCTTCTCTTTCCTATACCCCACACCTGCCCCATTACTTTAGTCACACATTCTATACTTCTCCTTACCTGCAGCTCAACCCCCCTTTCGACTCAAATCAGAAGCCTAGGTAACTAAATTCCTCAACCTGTTCCACTTTCTCCCCGTACATCTTCCATTCATATTCTTCCTTTGTCCTTCTCTTCCTAAAAATCATCACTTTCGTCTTATTTACATTCACCTTTAAGTCTTTAATTCTCACATACTCCTCAAATACTCCCATTATGAGACTCATCCCTCTCTCGTCATCCGCTAATAATACTATATCGTGTGCATACGCTAAGGAATATACCTTGCTATTTCCCACTACCGTTCCCCCCTTTCCTTTCGTCTCCAGTTTCTCCTCTAGATCTGCCAACAAGAGACTGAATAGTAGTGGGCTCAGTGGGCACCCCTCCTGAGCCCCCTTCCACTCCAGAAAATCTCCCCTTTTTCTTTCCCAATCCTCACCCTTATCTTAGTCTCTTCGAATATCTCCTTTATCCTCTCGACCACTTTATCCACTCCCTTCTCTTTCATAACCTGCCATAACACCTTCCTGTTTACTGAGTCAAAAGCCGCTTTAAAGTCTACGAATAAGCCCACTAACTTCCCTTTCTTCCTCCCTAAGTTCCTATTCACTAGATAATTCAGTACGTAGATGTTGCCCACTGTTCCCATACCATTCCTGAAGCCCGTCTGATTGTGTGGAATAATCCCTTTCTCTTCCACCTTCCTTTCAAATCTTTTTCTGAGAATCTCCATATATTTTGTAACCCACCGACATAAGTGTGATTCCCCTATACTCCTCGACGTTTTTGCCCTCTCCTTTCTTAATTATCGGTACCACCAACCCTGTCCTCCATTCCTTAGGCGATCCCTCTCCTCTTCACACCTTTTTGCATACATCCCATATTTCCTTTCTCACCCCTTCTTCACCAAACCTCAGAGCCTCGTTCTCAATATCGTCCTCACCTGTTGCCTTGTTTCTTTTAAGCCTCCCTATCGCTCTTTTCACTTCCTCCCTACTTATCCCACCATTGCTATCATCTTCCCCTTCTATTAGCTTCCTCTTTTCACCTAACACCTTATTTCCCACTCCTCCCAACAGTCGCTTAAAGTACGCGGTCACTCATCCATTTCGATTTCCTCATTGATGCCCTTCCTTCCTCCTCGTACCCTATTGATCACCTCCCATTCCCTCCCTTCCCTGATTGATTTTTCCACCTCTTCCATATACCTACTTTTCTCTAACTGCCTTTTATCACTTAACAATATTTCATGTTCTCTCTTTCTCCTATTAAATTCCTGTTTCCCTATTTCCCCTTTTCTCCACTTTTTTACATTTTCCTTCATTCTACCTTTACTCTCCTTGCATTCTGCGTCCCACCATCCCCTCTTCATTCCCTGATCCTCTTCTCTTGGCCTTACCTCTTCTTTTATCTTCTCTGTTAATTCTTTTAGCTTTTCAAGGGGCGCGTCCACGTCTTCCCCTTCCATTCCTCTAATCTCCTCGCTCTCCATTCTTTCTTTAAATTCTCTTAATTTATCCTCCCCCCATCTACCCATTTTTACTTTCCTTTCGCCAGTTCTTTCTCTTTTTTCGCTGTGCCGCTTCCATTTTGGAAAGTGTTCTGAGCCTATTTCATTACCTACTTCCACTTTATCCATTCTCTTCCTTATTCTTTCATCTGCTAGGATATAATTTATCACTGTCTCCCCTTTACCTGTATAAGTCACTTCCCCTTCTTCATCTCCCCTTATATTTCCATTGCATATAAACCGCCCCTCCTCTCCTAACAGGTTCAAAAGTGTTTTACCCTCCCGATCTATCTCCCTGTGCTTGGAATTTCTTCGGAAAGTTTCGATTTCTTCATCGCAGATCCCCCCCCCCCCTAACTCTCCCGTCCATGCGTTTAAGTCTTCTCCTATCAAGACCAACTCTTCATTCCTTTCCTCCATCCATTCCCTTAATACTCTACATCCTTCCTTTCTTCCTCTCCTTCTATACACACAAACGATCGTCACCCTCTCTTTTCCCATCTTTATTCTTCTCACCATCACTCCCTCCCGCTCTTCTTCCCGCTCTTCCACTCTTTCATTTCCCATCAGCTCCTTTTTAACCCCTGACACCATGCCTCCCATCGCTCTTCCCCTCTCATGTTCTTTCCTCGCTTCTTGCATTGTCCACACATACCTCTTCGGCAACTTTCGTTTCACGCCCTTCCAGTCCTTTTCATCCACCCACGTTTCACTCAGCATTACCACGTCCCATTTCCCAATAGCCTCCCAGAATCCCTCGTTCTTGTTTTTCAGCCCGGACACATTCCAGAAAGCTACACTCACTCCTCTCTTTTTGTCCTTCCCCCTCCTTCTTCCCGTGCTCAGTTTGTCTGCTCTGGTGGAAACCCCGCCCCGTCTCTTGTACTCTCATCACCTTCGTTTTCCCTCCTCCCGAATATTGATTCCTGTGCTCTCAGCTCTTCTCTCTCTTCGTCCCAGATCCACTTCATCCCATTCACCTGCAGCTTGTCTTTTACTATCCGAACATTACAACCGTTTCTCCTCTCTATCCATGCTCTCCGTTCGATCATCCACTTCCTCTTTCTCTTTCTCCATGTCAGGTCCTCGTCAATTCTTTCAATCCTACCCTTTAGTATCCTTCTCCTTTCCATAATTTCTCTCTTCTCCTCCTCATTTCCCACTTTTACTATGAGCACACCTATTTCCCCTTCTATCTTTCTCCCCAGTACTTTCACCGCCTCCACTCTCACCTGAGCCCCAATATCATTCATCAGCTTCTCCACTTCTTCCTTTCCCGAGTCGCTTTCTACTTTTATTCCTTTAATTACTATGTTTCGCTTTCTTTTCTCTTTCTCTTTTCCTTCTAGTCTTATTTCTATTTGATTTAGCCGTCTGCGCATTCTCTCATTTTCTTCCTGCAGTCTCTTATCATTTCCCTTGACGTCTCCTACTCCCTCCTCTTCCTTCTTTTCACTCCCGCATTCTAGTTTTCTGACCCTCTCCTCAAGCAAACTCATTTCAGTTCTCCTTTCTCTCTCACTCTCTATCTGTTTAATCTCTATCCTATCCAGTTTTCTAAATACCTCCTCTTTCTCGGCCTTCCACAGAGCACCCCACTCCTCCCAGTTCTTTCTCATTTTTTTTACTTCCTCCCTGACTTCTTCCCTGTGCGTCCTCGCTCTGTCAAAACCTTTGAAGGTTTCCTCTCGGAGGCCTCTGATGAGTTTCTCGAGGCTTTCTAGATTACTCCCCCCTGACCTCCTTTCAGGTGGTGTTTTCTGCCTTTCTGCCTGATCTTCTTAAGCGCTTTCTCATTCTCCCCTTCCTTATCTAACTCGTCTCTGGACCTTTTATTATCCTCCGACTTCTCCCCTTCACTACTCGTGGTCGCTGATTGTCGCCACTTATGAAAAAAGCCCTTCGCGTTCGTACTGTTCAAACTGTGCGCTCTTTGCAGTCTTTGCAGGTTCGTCGGTCTGCCTCGTTGTCTTGCTACCGTCTCTCCCCTCTCCATACCTAGCTTCATGAACACCTCTCCCTCGTCACTACTCTCATTATCGCCGACGCTACCTTCGGTATTCGCAATCGCCTCGTTCTCTTGCCTACATTCGCTGCCCGTTCTCGATCTTCTCTCTGTATCCGTCTCATGCTGCCCTCTCTCGGGACTTCGTGTGACCGACATTCTGCCACGCACTCCTTCCTACGTCACGTTTTCCTTTCCCTTGCTTTCAATCCCCCATGCAAATTGTTGAATCTAGATCTGAAGCCACCACTCTAACAAATCACTCAAAATCTCCCACACAATAACTCACCACTCTTAAATAACTGTCTTTTCTCTTTCATCCAACCCTCACTCTCACCTGTCACTCACCCCGCGTAGAAACTCACCACCTTTCACAACCGTTCCTAACCTCAAAATCCTTCCCTTTCACTTTTGACAATTATATGATCATTCACCACCTTTCTACCAACCCCTTCATTCTCACTTATTCCTTAGCCCTTAAACACTACTCACCGCCCATTCTCCTTTCAAACTCCCCTTTTCTCTTCACCAAAGCCAAAATGTTAGCACCACAAAAATCACCAACAATCGCGATCGGTACCGGACACGGAAGCCTTGAATATGTTTATGAAAATTGTTAAAATAATTAATAATTATCATATGTTTGCAAAATATCGTAAAAAAGAGTTATTGAAAATACATTCTTTCTTGATACCCTAAACTAATTGATTCTGTTCGTTGAAAAAAGGCCAAGGTCTTAATTTGTTTAGGAAAATTATTTTAAATATTAATAATTCTTGGAAATTTGCAACGCATCATAAAAGAAGTTATCGGAAAGATATTCTTAGTTAATTTTGTAAACAAATTTAGCCTATTCCTTGAAAAATGCCAAAAATTCTATTCTTGGAAAAATGGCCAAACTCTGAATTTGTTTATGAGAATTGTTTTAATAATTCATCATTCTTGGGAATGTGCCAAGCATAGAAAAAAGTAACTGGAAAGATATTCTTAGTTGAATCCGTTTTCTTTAAAGATAAGTGAGACAAGGATGAACAAATTTTTTTTTAATTTTCTAAACTTCTTTAAATTTCAAAAATAATTCAAATTTAATGTTTTTTAATAATCCGGCACTGGAAAAGTGTGTATTTAATTTTAATTTTTATTGAGATGACATTAAATTATACTTACGTGTACTGCAGTGGTCTCGCAGTCGATACAATTTTGTAAATTGTTGATGGGAAAAAATGGAGTTGATTTAAGAGGTATTTAGAACTTTTACAAGTTTGCAAGAAGCCCAAGAATATTTTATGAAGTTTTGGAAATCTTTTCTAGTTTTAGAATATTTATAATCTCTCCAAAGTTCTAAAATTCATAAATATCTTTTAAAATCACATTCATTTTTTCTAACATTTTTTTTAATTTCTGAATGAAAAAATTGCCGTAAAATCTTCCAATGTCTATATTTTGTCAAAAAATTGTTCAAATGTTTTCAAATTTTTAAATATTATTGAGTCTTTACAAAAACTTATAACCTTCTAGATAAATCTCTTTTAAAATGATTCGTATTCTTCTTATGTATCTTTTTTTAATTTGCATAATTAAAATAGTTACCTTACAATCTTCAGAACCCTTTTTGAGAATTTGAAAATATATTAAAATGTTTTGAAACATTTTTAAATATTCTCTTTAAACTAATTTCTTTAAATGAATAATCGTTTCGAATTTTCCCATGAATCTTTGGAAATAATTTTTATTTAATTAAGACCTTTCAACATTCTTGAAAAGTTCAAAAATTTGTTCTAAATCTTCAAAAGCCTACATTCTGTACTAGGCGAATATCTTTTAAAATGTTTCCAGTTTTTCTCACATTTTTTTTTAAATTTGCATACGTTATA
>CAKNXH010060764.1:175933-192556 GCA_932178445.1 Andricus quercusramuli | reverse complement strand
CCTGTTGTACAGTGCCTAGTCGCCCGATAATCAAACAAAAAACTGTCGATTGCCTTTTGAATCGAATATCCCTCTCGCACTAATTTTTTAAAAGTACGTTTAAACGTTTTAACGAAATTCTCTGCTTCACCATTCGAGGCCGGATGTTTTACCGGTGAAAAAATATGTTTAATATTCAATTTTATAATAAACGATCCAAATTCGAAGCTGGTATACTGTCGCCCATTATCAGTTACTAAAAATTGAGGTAGGCCAAATCTCGCAAACACTTGACAAATAAATTTGATAATACTGCTAGAATCAATGTTCATAACTTCGCAAACTTCTGGCCACTTTGAATTTGCATCGATAATTAACAAAAAATTATGGCCATCGATTGGGCCAATCGAATCGGAATGAATGCGTTGCCAAGGTTTTACAGGCCAGTTCCACGGTGTTAGAACATTAGTTTGGGGATTATCTCTCTCCCGCGGACATTCTCTGTATGTTCTAGCCAATTCCTCAATATCTCGGTCAATATTTGGCCACCAGAAAAACGATCTGGCAATAGATTTCATCTTGACGATGCCCATGTGCGACGCATGTACTTCATTTAAAACCACTTCTTTTAATTTTTCCGGTATAACAATCCGATAACCCCACATTAAACATTCTTGTTCCACTGTAAGTTCGTTTTTCCGTGCCGCGTATGAACTAAAATTATCTAGATTTTTGTTTTCTTTTGGCCAATTATTTTTGACGTACAATATTATTTGACTCAGTGTTACATCTTTTCGTGTCTCACGCAATACATTTTTCCAGTTTATGTAGTTACCTGAATTTTCTTCAACAAAATGTAAGTAGGAATACTCAATATCGTTTTTTATTTCACTCTTTTCCGGTATGGGTAGTCGCGACAACCCATCCGCGCAATTTTCTGTAGATTTTACGTAGCAAATCTCGTAATTAAATGCATTTAAAAATTCTGCATATCGTTGCAAACGTCTAGCTGCCATAATTGGTACACCTTTTTTCGGTTCGAAAATTCGCACTAATGGTTCATGATCCGTTTTCAATATAAATTTTCGTCCATATACATAATCATAAAATTTAGTAATACCAAATATGATGGCTCTAGCTTCCTTATCAATAATTGCATAATTCTTTTCATTACTAGCTAGGGCTTTTGACGCATAAGCTATCGGGCGTTCACCATTTTTTGTTTCATGTGATAGAATCGCTGACAAACCTGTATCCGACGCATCGCATGTTAAAATTAATTTTTCATGTGGATCGTAATTAATTAATACTTCCGCTGATTGCAAATCTTTTTTAGCTTGACAAAATGCTTTTTTACATTCACTTGACCAACAAAAATTATTTTTCTTCAAACAGTCATACAATGGACTTAGCTTAGCTGCACGGTCTTTAATAAATTTACCATAATAATTAATAGTCCCTAGAAAAGACTGCAATTCCTTCAAATTTTTTGGTTCAGGAATTTCATTGATCGCCTCCACTCGCTCTTTTATTGTGCGTACTCCGATCTTATCAATTACCACCCCTAGGTACTTGATACTTTCTTTAAACAATTCACATTTTGATTTTTTAAATTTTAAACCACATTCGCGCATTTTATTAAAGACTATGTTTGTTGTCTGAATGTTTTCACCTAAATTTTTTCCTTTGATATAAATGTCGTCTAAAAATACGTACACATTCGGAATTTTAGCCAGTATTTGTTCCATCATTTTTTGAAAATAACCTGGTGCCGAAGCAACTCCGTACATTAATTTATTTGGTCTAAATAAGCCCTTATGTGTACTTATTGTTAAAATATCTTTACTCTTTTCATCGAGCAACACTTGTGCGTAAGCCTCTCGCAAATCGATTTTTGAATATACTTCTCCGCCTTGAGCCTGAGCAATTAAATGTTCAATTCGCGGCAACGGGTACCGATCAATTATAATTAAGGGATTTACCGTCACTTTATAGTCTCCGCAAATTCTTATTGACCCATCGGATTTCAAAATTGGCACAATTGGCGTTCCCCACTCGCTCACTTCGACGGGTGTGTACACGCCTTCACTCACTAAGCGATCTAATTCCAATTCTTATTTTTCTTTAAGAGCGAAAGCTACAGTTCTAGGTTTATAATATACTGGATTAACATTTTCTCTTAACTTTATTTCAAATTTACACTTAGTAAACGTACCAAGTCCCGACGAAAATAAATCAGCATGTTTTTCAAACATTTTTTCTCGAATTACTGTAACTTGACTTTCGGCAAAATTTTGCAAACTATTAACTCTCTCACTTTTTTGGATTGATTGTTCACTTTTTAAGGGCCAAAGACCTAATTTATGCAACCAATCTCTGCCAATAAGGGGCTTGCTTTTTTTACCCATTACGTAAAGATTCCCCAAGGCATCGATTTTACCAAATTCAATTTCGACATTTTTAAGTATTCCTATTGGCCGCTTCTGTTCGCCTGTATAATAATTTACTTTTAAATTCGTTTCCTGCAATTTTAAATTTGAAAATAAATTCCTATAATCAGTTTCGCTTATCAATGAAATTCCTGCGCCACCGTCCACTTCCATTTTTAAAATTTTTTCATTTACTTTAATTTCCAAATATTGTGGTTCAATTTTATTCGCGTTTACATCTTTTTCATCATCAATCGCAAATAAATTAACAAATAGTTCAGAATCGCTATCATACGATGGTTCTATTGACATCGAATTGCAATTTTCGCTTATATTATTAGTAAATAAATTTGCAAACCAATCGACATCGATATCCTCCTGCTCGTCCGCTGATATATTTGAAGATTCTTGAAGATTTTTCACCGTTGACCTTAACTTCCCTCTGCATACCGCCTGCATGTGTCCTTTTTTTCCGCATTTGTTACATTCTTTATTTTTATGCCAACACCTCTCCATTGAATGATTTCCCTTGCCACAGCAACGACAGGTGCCCCCTGCTAAATTTGAACCTTGATGTTTGGTTTGTTGACGATCAAAATATCCTGCTTGTTGTCTTGTTAAATTTGAATTATATTGCTTTTCTTGGTTACTATCTTTCCACAATCTTTTACTATCCTTGATACGTAAGACCGTTTGTTTACTTTCTTGTTCTTCAAAGTCCCTTTGAACTTGAGACGTTGCTATATTTGCTTCTTCCTCAGCTACTGCTGTCGATAATGCTACCGACAACGTTAAACTTTCCACTTTAAATAATGATCGACGGATCTCATTATCAATCAATCCGGTTAACAATTGATCTTTTACCGCCTCCTCGGTTTCAGCAAATTTACATTTTGCTGCTAATTCTTTCAGTGATGCTATGTATTGTCCGATTGATTCATTTTTATTTTGCATTCTTCTTCTAAATTGCGACCTTAACACTGACACGTTTACTTTTGGTTTAATCAAATTTGTAACTGAAGTAACTATTTCGTTATATGCGACATCTTTTGTTTCCCTCGGAGCGCACATTCGTTTGATGACCGCATATGTTTTAGCGTCAACTTTAGACAAAAGGATTGCACGTTTTTTTTCTTCGGATTTAATATCATTTGCCGTAAAATAAAATTCCATTCTTTCAATAAATTGCTCCCAATCGTCTGATGAAATATCGAAATCCACTTTAGCACTAAACTCCATCTTGATTTTCTTTGCACAGCCTTTTGTCGCGTTTTCACTTTTGTTATCGATGGTTTCACTATCCACTTGATCGTTACTTAATAGAAAATCTTTCAACTGTTTTCTCAATTCGTCTAATTTTAATAATTCATTTACCGACTCGTTTCTTTCCCGTAATTCTTCGATTATTTGCGCTTTTGATAAATCGTAAATCCGTGAAATGCCTTTTGCTTCTTTTCTACTTCTGGGCATTACTTCCGATTATAAAGAAAAAAACTTATGCGCGTGCACTTTGTATTATATACACCATTTGCGGTATCACAATACGCGTATTCCGTATATCCTCGTCGCCAATTGAGCTGTACTCTTTTAAGGGGAGGGAAAGGAAACTCATTAGGTATCAATTAAAGACGGTTTAATTCATTAATAACAGAACTCGACAACAACTGACTGCATCATACATGCTACTCACACACCTTCACACACACACACACACCCCCCCCCCCCCACACACACACACACTTCTACGTACTCACACACATCCTTACGTTATCTACATACATTCCAAATTGCTACCACTATTACCGGAAACCTGGCGAGTTTTAGAATAATAGTAATTGTATTGAATTTTCTAAAATTAAGGGATGATTTGGCATGGGTTCCACATCACGTACCAGGATGACATTTTTTTCTGTTCTTTTGGTATCAATGGCTACCAGTATCACTGAAAATCTTATGAGTTTTTGCATTGGAGTCATTGTATTGAATTTTTGAAAATTAAGGGATGATTTGGCGTGGGTTCCACATCACATATCGGGATGAAATTTTTTTCTGCTCTTTTGGTATCAATTGCTACCAGTATCACTGAAAATCTGATGAGTTTTTGCATTAGTGTCATTGTATTGAATTTTTGAAAATTAAGGGATGATTTGGCATGGGTTCCACATCACATATCGGATTAACAGTATTCAAAAGGTTGTGTATGCAAAACCGGTGCCGGTAAAAAAAAGTTGTTGGTACCTGTAAAAAAATTGTTGATAGAGCTTAAACTGCTTAAACATAGAAAAGTTTAGGGGTAAAACTGAACTTATTTATGTGATTGATCACAGAAGACGAATCAGAGAGATGCAGAGATAGGGCTCTGACCAACATTATTTCTGTGACTAGTCACAAGGGTGCCTTGCGCCTCCAAGAGATGTCGGAAAGGGGTAGGGGTTCAACTATCATTAATTCTGTGTCCAGTCACAGGGCCACCATCCAGCCGCCACGAGCTGTTGGAAGGGGTGAATTTCGTGAATTCCTTAAATTTCGTTAATTCCTTGAACTCGGTTAATTCTGTGAATTTCTTGAATTCCGTGCATTCGGTGAATTCCTTGAATTTTATGTACGGTTCAAAAACAGGTAAAAAAATTTTTCGGTACTGGTAATTTTTTTTAAAGGTGCCGACAGTGTGAATCTCACAAATTATTCAAATTTCGTGAATTCCAAGAAATCTTGGAATTCCGTGTATACCATTACCATTAAGCCATTTCCCTTTCGGGGTAGGCGTGACACTACCCGATTCGGGTAGTGTTTCTAGGTGGATAGTTTCTTGTAGTAAATAACTACACGTGTGGGCTCACCACACCCACGACACGCCAACAGCACGCAATTAGTAGTATTCCCGAACGGTCACCCATCGAAGTACTAACCGCGCCCAACACTGGTTAACTTCAGTGATCTAACGAAAACTGGTTTTTTCAGCGTGGTATGGCATCAATTTCATCAATTTCATCAATTGCATCAATTTCTTGAATTCCATGAATTTCGTGAATTCTGTGAATTCCATGAATTCCATGAATTTCGTGAATTCTGTGAATTCCATGAATTCCGTGAATTCCATGTGTTCGGGGAATTTCATGAATTCCACGAATTCTCTGAATTTCATGAATTCCACGAATTCTTTGAATTTCGTGAATTCCGAGAATTCTTGGAATTCCGTGAATTCCCTGAATTCCGTGAATTTCGTCAACTCCGTTAGTTCCATGAATTCCATCAATTCTTTGAATTCCATGAACTCCTTGAGTTCCATGAATTCGTTAAGTTCCATAAATTCCTTAAATTCCATAAATTCCTTAAATTCCATAAATTCCTTAAATTCCATAAATTCCTTGAATTCCTTGAATTTCATTTACGGTTCAAAAACCGGTACCGACCATTTTTTTTACCCGTAGTGACAGTTTATACACTTCTTATTTAAAAGTCTTGAAACTCTAAATAATTCAATCTATTCAAAAGTGTTCAGGGTAATTCAAAAATGTTAAAGTAATTATTTCTACAGAACTAGAAGGAATTCTGCGAAATGCTCAGAATTCAGGAGGATTCTACAGACTTCAAACAACGCGTGCATCTTAATGTAATCGCCGAGCAATGTTTTCTAATTTGGTTGCCACGAAAAAGATACTCCCTGGCGGACCTAACGAACGGAGCGGATACGCTACAGCGTATCCTTATAGTATCCACATCGTAACCTCTCCGTATCATGTAAGAAAAACTCATTAAAAAAGAAAGATTAACATTTCACTTGTTGAAATTCGGATTCTACGTGAAATTTTGAGTTAAAAGGTCACAGAGTAATCGCAATAGTTTTTCTTGCAACATTAAAAACTTTTAATAAATATAATACTTATCGATGACGTGCGCTGAAGGCGACTTCAAACGCATCGTCATTCAGTAGCACTTCATAGGCTTTATCCGTCGACGATGCGTGTGAAGTCGCCTTCAGCCCACGTTATCGATAAGTATTATATTTTTTTAAAGTTTTTAATGTTGCAAGAAAAACTATTGCGATTACTCCATGACCTTTTAACGGAAAATTTCACGTAGAATCCGAATTTTAACAAGCGAAATGTTCATCTTCCTTTTTTAATGAGTTTTTCTTGCATGATACGGAGAGGATACGATGTGGATACTATAAGGATACGCTGTAGCGTATCCGCTCCGTTCATTCGGTCCGCCAGGGCTATTTAATTTTCGAATCTCGTTTAAGTGTGAAGTTGCACCATAGAGTCAAAACCTCCTATAAAAATAAACGGACCGGAAATTATACGTTCTGAACTTGTATTCTCACACACTCTTAGCGATGGCACATGGAATGTCGGCTATCTAACGCATTTTTCTGATTGGTTAATCTTTAATTGCTAATTACTCGGTAATTATGCATTCAATCAAATTTTTTTATTGATTATTTTCTATTCAGTTTTTCACAAGGAATCAGAAAATACAAATATGTATTTTGAATACACGGACACCCTGTATAATAAATCCAGTTCTCTGGAAATGCCGTGTCAAAATTCTTAGTTATTCCATCCGGCCCAGGAGCCTTATCTAATTTTGCATTTCTGATAGCTCTTTTAACTTCTAAATAAGATATATCTTTGTCAAGTAAATTATGTCTTACACCAATAAAAATCGTAGGATCTATAGTACGTGGAGTTAAAATTGATTTAAAATAACTTGCTCAACTAATGATGTCCAAGGGAGTCAACGGTTTTTTTGAGAGCCAATATTTGTTAACAGTTTTCCAAAAGGTTTTACTATCTCTGACATTTTACAGGGCATTTAGAGTATTCTGAATAAATTCAAACTTTTTTTGATGAATCAAGTTATTGTATTTCTTTTTCCAGTAAGAAACTCCAATTTATTCTTTTCAGAAATATTAATATCTCTAGCAGACTTTAATATTCTCGATAGAGCAGACTTGGCTTCTTATTTACACTCAATATCAAACCACGGTTTGTTTACATAATTAGCCTTAGATGGGCCGAACTTGATACCTATCATATCACATTTTTTTGCGCAATCCTGAATAGTTTTTATTAAGTCATTATATAGGGTATCCGAATTTGAATCTAAAATATTAACTGCTATATTAGGTGAACGATACATGGTCTCTTGAAAATAAAAATATTTATCTTGTTTTCAAACAAAATATGTTATTGGTGAGCACATGAGCTTATTGGTTTGAATACTAGGATTTGTATCTAGAAATAATAAAATTAGGATCGGAAAGTGGTCGGACATAGTTATATTATAATCAACTTTCAAAATCGAAGAGCTTTCCTGCAGATGCAATAAAGGTAAACTTCGTAGGATTGTCGCTAAATGATCTGCCATTGATTAGCATAAAATTATTTTCCTCCATTAAGTTTACTAGTTTAAGACCTTTTATGCTGTGTGATTCATCTAAGCTATTTCTTTCCCTATCTACGTTAGTAAGTGGTGAAGAGTCACATAGGCTCTGTCCAAGATTACCTACACTACAATTAAAATCCCCATAAATGTATATTGGCGTGTTAGCATACTTAGTGACTACGTTTTTCATTGTATCGTCCCATAAATCGAGTACATATTCAATGTCAATAGTGGGTTTAAAATAACAAATTCCAATTATACATTCATAGTCTGCTTTAAAAATCCGAATCAAAATCCAGTACGCTGATTTATCAATTAAATGGCATTAAAAATTAGTTTTTATAATAAAAAGGGCAATGCCCCCGCTCGCTCTACCTTTCGAGTAATTTTGTATGGCACTGGAATCAAAACAGTAGAAATATTTGACATCAAAGGGGTTGAATGGACTATTATACCTTAACCAGGTTTCTACTAAGCCAACCAAGAATAGATTTTTAATGTCAATATTTGATTTTAAAAAAATTACCATCTTCATGACAGTTCCATAGAAGAGGCATCTCGTTATATCACAGGTTGAAAATGTAAATGAAATTAAAATAAAACAAATTTCTAAATGTTCATAATTTCCATTGTTTATTATTCTAATAAAAATAATAATTTTCGAAAAAAGTGAGACTGTATAATTTCAAAAAGAAACATTGAGAAATAAGCCAAAATATTAATTAAAATTGTGATTTTTTCTTTTAAAAAAATTAGCCCAAGATGAAATGATATGTTCAATTGCTCAAGAATTCAAAAATAGTTTGAACTTGAAAGAAATCATAGTCGTCGAAAATCTAAATAAAATAAAAATAAAATGAATTTCTAAATATTATAACGATTTTCCCAGTCTTGTGGGACATAAGCTGAGAGCATCGCTACAAAATGGCAGCGACCTCTTAGGAACAGAAAGCTGTCAGGCGCCAGACACCTCATCGGCGTCACACCAAAATGTTCACAAAATTTTACATCTACAAACGTCTTATAAAAAGTCCCTAGCTCAGGCACAGGGAATGCGAGAAAAGTACTCCAGAATTTGAATTTTTGTACAAATAGGAGAACTAGGTTAAGTTTAATTACATTTAAGGATGAATTGGCACAAAAGGTGAATGTACAAAAAGGGGTCTAGACCCAAACCATGATTGACTTTCCATCTACTCAGATAAAAGAAAAGGAAATTGAGAATCTATTACGGCACACTTAATACATCGCTTATTGCTAAATAAAGTTATGACACACTAAATGCTTAATCCTAAAGTCAAAAAAGTTGTCAAAGGAACAGCCCTATAAAAAAAGTCGGATTGAAAAGTATTGTTTCGCGTGCACGAGATGTTCTCGTGAAATCTGCCTTTCAACAACCTTGGATTGGAGGACAGTGCAAAGCTTTTAAATTCGATACTTTGCATAAAGCGTCTAAATTTTAAATGCGAATAAATTCGAAGCAAAAATTTCAAGTAAATGAATCCTGTCCAATGCGGTATTTCGCGTTTATTAAGGTATTATTCAATCCGAAAGAAACCGAAGATCAGTCAATCCTCATTAATGCGAGACTTCTCTTTCAGTTGAATGCTTCTGAATGCAATTGAATGAGAGGAAAGTTTGGAGTAAAGTGGAAACTTTTTAATACGAGAGTTCGCATTAATTTCAATGATATTGAGTGCGGATGAATGAGAGGAAAGCTTACAACAAAGTAAAAACTTTTAAATGCGAGGATTCGCATTGGTTTACATTTTTCAACTTCGTAAGGCGATTTGAATACCTTTAAAAGTGGAACGGCTGATTAAAATATATTTTAATGTTTGATAATCAATTTAGTTAATTCAGAAATATAATAAAGAAATAAATACTCAAATACTTAATTTTTCAGCTTGTAAAAAATATATTGCTGTTTTTTTGAAAACTGAGAGACTTATAATATAATGTATACAATTTGGTACAGTTGAAGACTGCATTTATGTAGGTTTACCAATTATTTATTAAGTAAAATTTGAGGAAAATGGAAACATATTTTCCTCTAGAATTATTGTGCAATTGGTAAATCATAAGTGCTAAAGAATGAAAGTGTGCGAAGGAAATAAAATAATATCTGAATAACGTAAGAGAAAAGTTAAGTAGTTTATTGTGGGAGAAGTAAATAATGGTATCAATTAGCAGCGAAAAGAACAGGACTTTTAGAAATAATGCATCCATTTTTATTAATTATATAAAGGCATATAAATAAAAGCGGAATGAAAATGGTGCAAATAATGAAATCGTTTGAGCTGAGGGAAACAACATTTGTGGGTTCATATCCAAAAAAAGTTTAAAAAAATGTTGAAATCGTTTAATATCTTCTGTTTTCATTTTTGATTTGATAATTCAAAGGACTTCCGGTTCGATATATTTAACTTTTTTTGAAATATGTGCATATGACTCAATGAAAAAACAGCTTCGGCATATTAAAAAAAAAATTTGAATCGAGCAAAAGATTTATTTTCATTTTTATTACTTTCAGTAAGAAAAACAGTAAGGTAAATGTCCCAGTAATCGTGACCTTAGTACCAGCAGTAATCGTGATGCCAATTTGCCTACTTCTTATTTAATTCCAGTGAATGTAACTTCTATTTGCTACTATAAAATGCTAAAGATAAACGGGGGTTTTCATTATATGTTACTTTTAACATATTTTTTAACAATATATTCAAATTATGAGCTGGTCTCACGATTATTAGCACCGTCAAGATTACTGGGACATTTAGCTTGCTTATCAAAATCTTTTACAATTCTTGAAATAATAGGAAAGCTATTTTGAATATTCAAATCAAAAAAGAAAACAAAAGATATTAATCGATTTCAAAAATTTTGTTTCCTGCATTTTTTTGGATGCCAACTCACAATTCAAGGGGAGATATCATCTCACATGCGGCGCATAGTGGGTGGCATAGTGTGTGGTATGGGTGATTGCAGTTGGTAGCAGTGTTTTTTCCTGCCGGATTTTCTCAATAAAAAGTGGACTCGGCGATTCCAGATCTCGCTTTAATAGATTTTGTGGTTTTTTCCCGCTTGCGGGCTTTTTTCGCACACATAATAACCGTCACTCTGAATGCCAGTCATGTCAAATTTCTCTCAGATTGTGTAACAATGCCCAAACGGGTAACACGCAACAACTTCTTCCAGCTCGATCATTCTTCGGGCAGATCATTAATCGCGAGTGCGCGACTGGCGCGGCTTCGCCTCCCACTCCCATGTATTGGATCTCACAAGGGGGGCGATGGTTGGGGCCCCTTCATCCCCACCCCCCTTTTTCCAGAGATCGCTGTAGGACGTCAGATCCCCTTTACCTTATAACTCCGGGTACCTAATCTAACCTCCTTGGCAATAACATGTTACATACAATTTAGTTGAAAATTTCTAATCTAAATAGCTCGTTTACTATCTGTTCTCCAAAATTAAAATTAAGAAAAATAAATTAGCTCCAATTCATCATACCGTTGGTTATAATAAGATCTTATCTCTAAATTTATGTTCTAATTGGAGCTCGTGCCGGCCATGAGAATAATTACGGTCAAATGTTTAGTTTTATCATTCTTAACAGCTGGGGGAGGATCCATAACGGGTGACTAGCCACCACGTTACAATATTCATACATTTTAGGCTATATAATTTTAAAGAAAAATATTGAGAAATAAGCCAAAATATGAATTAAAATTGTAATTCTTTCTTTATAAATAATTAGCCCAAGATGACATCATATTTTCAATTCCTTGATATTTCAAACATAGTTTAAATTTGAAAGAAGTCATAGACGTCGAAAATGTAATAAATTAAAAATAAAATAACTCTCTAAATATTCATAATTTTCCATTATTTATAATAATGATAATAAAAACTTCTAGTTGAAATTGTAAACTTCTTTTAATTTGCTTGAAAGCTATCTAAATTTTGAGAAAATTAACAAAAAGAGCACAGGGTGAATTCATTAAAATGTTTTGAGATTATACCATAGTAAAAATTACGGAAAAATGTATTGCAGAGTAAAAATTATTTCAGAAAATCTTGAAAAAGAATAATATCATTCTATTGAAGAGATTATCAAAGTACTGACGCTTTCCATGTCAGAAATATCAATCCTGGCAGCCATCCCATCGATATCAATGAAACTTGGTATTCTTGTAGTACTTTGTGGGTAAGGTTTTTTGGCTGTAGGATTTCAAAAAATTTTGAAAATTCTGGGAGCTACGCCATTTTGAAATTTGAGATCGATTTTTTTTAAATTGTAATATTTCCGACACTTTCTTTCGGATTTTAATGAAACTTATAGGAACTTTGTAAAACAAGATGTTGTTTAATATAAAGAATGATCCAAATTTTTTTTTTTTCAAAATTTTCACAAAAAAAAACTCAAAACATTTTTTGATTCAATTTTTGACGAATTTCGCTATTTTTTTGAGAATAATATTCCTCGTTCTTTTATCTTCCATTTAAAACAAAACCTTAATGGACACATATCTGGTTCACATGTTATGAATATTTAAAGAGCGACATTCCAGTCGAATGCTTCTGCCACGCAGCAGCTAGGCGGGCAGCAGGCATTGGCATTACACAATGCACCGTTGCAACGCTGCAGTTTCGGGCATTCCTGAAAACTAAATTTTTTTCACGCTTAGAATTCTTTCGTTTGGGTGCAGATTTTTGTATCTGAAACATTCTTGATTCTGTATCAGAAGCAGCAGAATATATTTTTCAACGGATTTGATAGTTATTGATTCGTATGAAGGAATGAAATTCTCTCCTACCATCAATTGTTTGAGCTATCAAAAAACGATCGCGAAGGAATTTGGCATGGTTATCATATTCACTTTTGGCACAAAAAATAAATTGTACTTTTGGAATAGCGCTCACGGCCCAATCGTACAACAAGGAAGCCGTGGTACAAGAGGATTCCATTCCTTCATACCGATCAATAACCATCAAATCCGTTGCAAAATATATTCTGCTACTCCTGATACTAAATCAAGAATATTTCTGATACAAAAATCTGCTCCTAAACAAAAGAATTCTAAGCGAGAAAAAAAATTAGTAAACGGGGATGCCCGAGACTGCAGCATTGCAACGGTACATTGTGTAATGCCAAGCTACGTGGCACAAGCATTCGACTGGAATGTCGCTCTTTAAATATTTATAACTCGCGAATCAGATGAGTGTCCATCAAGTTTTTTTTTAAATGAAAGATAAAAGAACAAGCAATATTATTTGAAAAATAAAAAATGAAAAATAGCAAAATTCGTCAAAATTTGAATCAAAAAATTTTTTTGAGTTTTTTTCGGTGAAAATTTTGAGAATTTTTTTTCTTTCATATTTTATATAAAACAGCAAATGGCGTAGCTGCCAGAATTTTTGAAATTTTTGAAAATCCTTCTGCCGAAAAATATTACCCATAAAGTACTATAAGAACACCAAGTTTCATTAAAATCGATGAGATGGCTGCCAGGATTGATATTTCTGACGTGGAAAGCGTCTACTGGAAGTAATTAACGAAAAGAAAAAAGACTGAAATTAATGAGAAGAAAAGTGTTTACCATTATTAAAATTTGTGCTGGTTTCTTAATTCTTATTAAATATATTGTACATACATTTTCTTATAAAAATGAATTTGTTTCAAATGTTGAAATGGTTTTTATTTTAATATTATATTTCAGATAGAAAAGTTGTGATTTTTATTAAAAAGGTTATACCTGCATGAATTTTTTTATGTAAGCTAAAAAATAGCCAAACTCTGAAGTTTTTAATGAAGATTGTTTAAATAATGAACCATTATTGTAAATTTACAAAGTAGCATAGAAAAGAGTCATCGGAAAGGCATTCTGAGTTGAATCGGTGAAAAAATTGAGCCTGTTCGTTGAAAAATGGCCCAACTCTTAATTTGTTTATAAAAATTTGGTAAATAATCAATAATTCTTGTAAATTTGAAAAGTATCATATCAAACTCACACCGGAAACGCATTCTTTGTTTTTTTTTCATTGAGCCTATTCTATGAATCTCTGAATTTCCTTACAAAATTTGTTTAAATAAATAAATAATAGTTCTTTAGAATTTGTTAAGTACTATAGAAAAGGATCATCGCAAATACATTCTCCGTTAAATCTGTAAAAAATTGAGCCCATTCATTGAAAAACAAAATTTATTATAAAATAATATTAGCTTTAAATAATTAATGCTCACTTTTTGAACTTTTATTCAAAATAGCTGGCTAACGAACTTGACCTTTATTTTAGGAGACTACAAGAGTATACCAAAGGCTAATCCAATCGGTCAATTCTATCGAAACTTATCGTGCTCAGAGACAGAAATACTTACATACATGCATACACACAGGCAGACGGACAGACGCTTTCGTAAAAACCTTTTTTTTGAGAATGTAAAAAGTCATCGAAAAGACATTCTTAGTTGATTCCGTCAACCAATTGATCCTATTCGTTAAAAAATAGAAAACTCTGAATTTCCTTACAAAAATTGTTTGAAATAAATCATAATTATTGGGAATTTGTAAAGCACTATAGAAAAGAAAAGAGTCATCGCAAAGATATTCTCAGTTAATTTTTTAAAAGAAAATTGAGCCTATTTCTTAAAAAATAGACAAACTATGAATTAGTTCATGAAAATTGTTAAAATAATTAATAACTCTTGGAAATTTTCAGAGCACTATAGGAAAGAGTCATTACAATGATATTCTTAGTTATTTTTTTCAATCGAGCCTACTTTTTGGAAAATAGACGAACTCTCAATTTGTTTATTAAAATTTTGTAAATCATTAATAATCCTTATAAATTTTGCACCGGAAAAGTATTCTTAGTTTATTTCGCTAAAAAAAATTAAGCCTGTTTGTTCCTAAATAGTCAAACTGTGATTTTTTTTTTGAAATTGCCAAATAGCATCTTCTTTCAAGTAACAGTAATGAAACTTTTATTTCTTTTAAATAAAAAATTAACAAAATTTATTATAAAAAATCCAAAGACACAAAGTTTTCGAAATATCAGAAGCTTTAATTAAAAAATAAACGGTACTCTGAATTTGGAAATTTTCAAAAATTTTGAAATGTAAATAATCTATGACTAAAGCTTTAAATCGAAAATGAATTTTTCAAAATACGAATGAAATATTAAAAATTTTAATGAAAAGCCTTTTTTTAAAAAAATGCATCAAACGAATCGTATAAATATACCCAAGTATACATGCATATACTTCCACTATAGATTATGATCGCACACTAGAACTGGATTAAGTAAACACACGAACTCATACCGAATTTCAAATATGGGATAAGTGAATTTTCTCCTGAAACAGATTAGTTTCCTAGCAAAAATGAAAGAGCTGCATTTTTAAATAAAAATTCATTTTCAACAAAAAAAGACAAATTTTCAACAAAATTTGTGGAATTTTCAAGCAATAAAATGAACTTTTAACTAAAATTATGCATCTTGAATTGAAAAAATAAATTCTTAACCAAATAGTTGAATTTTCAACCAAAAGGGTTAAATTGCTACCAAAAAAGACAAATTTACAACAAAATAGATGAATTTTCAACTGAAAAGGATAAATTTTGAACCACAACAAAAAATTTCGACGAAAAATTGAATGGTTAAATCTTTAATTTGAAAATTAATTTTGAACAAAAAGAAATTCTACCAAAGAAGAATAACTTTTAACCAAATATATGAATTTGCAACTAAAAAATAGAATAGTTAATTTTCAATCAGAAAAAAAGTTGTCAACCACGTGAAATAAATTTTTAACGAAATAGTTAAATTTTCAACCAAACAGATGAATTTCAAATAGAAAATATCAAATGTATATTAAAAAAAATTGACAAGAAAAAGAATAGTTAAACTAACTAAATAGCTAAACTAAAAAAGTTGAAAAAATTAATTTATAATATAAAAAAATCAACCAAAAAAGAATAATTTTCATCAAAAAATTTACTTAATTTTTTAGTTGAAAAATCAATTTTCAGTAAAAACACTATTTTTGAATGAAAGGAAAATTATTTAAAAAAATAATGATTATTATTTTAACAAATATTCTACCACAAAAGACGATGTTTTTACACAATACAGAAATTTTCAAACAAATAGTTGAATTTTCAACTGAAGAAGAAAAATGTTCAACCAAACATGGAATGGTTACATTTTCAGTTACAAAAATAATTTGAACAAATTAAAAAAAATAGGTAAATTTTGAACAAAACAAATATTTGTTAACTAAAATGACGAATCATCAACCAAAGAAATAATTTTTTCAACAAAGTAATAGCACTTAGTAGATTTTTTCCTTAGGAAAGAGACATGAATCGGATAATATCATTAGGTTACGAAAGTACATTTTTTTTTATTTTTTTTTATTTTATTTTTTTTTATTTATTTATTTTTCTGCCCACCACATCCTAATATGATTTTTTCAAGTGTTTTGGCCCACTAAACATGAAGATCACACAAAAGTATTTAAGGACAACTATGGCTCTCCAACCGTCATACTCCCACTTTTCGGTGTTTGCTAGACGCATGTGTTTTTTTAAAGTCTAATAATAGAAGATAAAGATGTGTGAAAGAATGAATGTCTAGGAATTGTATGTTAGTATAATGATACATTTTTAAAAGTATATATAACGCAATATCCAGTGATCGGAACCTGCAGTACTCCGGGCGAGTCCGGTGCGTCCGTGTATTCCGGGACCGCTTAAACGAAGGCTGAGCCCCAGAGTACCATCACCATCACCATCACCATCACCATCACCATCACCATCACCAT
>CAKNXH010060764.1:152562-168168 GCA_932178445.1 Andricus quercusramuli | reverse complement strand
GAAGAGCTGTCTATAGCAGTGCGCTCGATGCAAAACAAGAAGGCACCAGGATACCAGTATAACAGTGGAGGCTCTGAAAGTGGTAGCTCGCACCAGCCCGCAGGTTCTGCTAAATGTGTTCAACTGCTGCTTGAGAGAGGGAATCTTCCATAAGAAATGGAAGATACAGCGGCTAGTGCTCATAAGCAAAAACAAAGGAGACCCGAAATCACCTGCAGCCTACAGAGCACTCCGTATGTTAAAGACAGTAGGAAAGCTTTTTGAAAAGCTGATAAAACCACGCCTGACGTCAGCTATACAGACTGCTGGTGATCTGTCCGAGAGACAGTATGGCTTTAGAAGAGGACGCCCACGGTGCATGCCATCTGAGAGATAGTGGACACGATAAACCAGGCTCAACAGGGAAACCATGCGACTAGAAAAATCGTTCTTCTGGCCACGCTGGTTGCTAAAAATGCATTCAACTCGGCCAGATGGGACGATATGATAGAAGCGCTAGAGAAGTTCAGGGTTATGATACCACTGAAGGATCAAGGAGAACAAGGGTAATAGCTGAAGCTGCCCAGGGATCGATCTTAGGACCCGACCTCTGGAACATCTCATATGATGGAATCCTTCGAATGGAGATGCCGAGCGAGACATATCTATCTGGATACGCAAACGATATAATCGCAGTGATAGTGGCACGAGACGTAGAGCAGATACAGTGGAAGCTGAATCAGGTTATGCGACCAGTGACAAGCTGGATGGATGACCATGGGCTTGACTTAGCAATGCAAAAAACCGAGTTGCTTCTGGTGACCAAAAAGCGGATACCAACTATGGTACCGATGCAGGTAGGCTCAGAGGAAATAAGCACAAAACCAGTACTGAAACATCTTGGTCTGCAAATGGACACGAAATTGAATTACTGGGAACAGATTAGACAGGCGTTGGACAAGGCAGCAGTGGTCGCGGCAGCCCTGAGCAGGCTAATGGTAAATGTAAACGGGTCAAGACCATGCAAAAGACGGCTGCTGATGTCAGTCGCGCAATCCGTAATGCTGCATGGAAGCGAAATCTGGGCTGAAGCGCTGAAAGTGAAAAAGTACCGACATCGGATGGCGTCAGTACAGAAGAGAGGAGCACATAGGATCATCTCCTCCTACCACACAGTCTCGGAACCGGCTGCATTGGTCATCGCGGGAGTGATCCCAATAGATCTGCTGGCATCCGAGAAAAAACGGATCTTCGAGACATCTTCGGAGGTTGAAAAGAAGACCGCAAAAGCAGAAGCCAGAACTCTAACGAAAGAGCGATGGCAACGCCAGTGGGAGAGAGATTGCAGAGGAAGATGGACGGCAAGACTGATTCCGAAACTTGATGTCTGGATTGACCGTAACCATGGCGAAGTCAATTATTATTTGACCCAATTTCTCTCGGGGCATGGTTATTTTCAGGCCTACCTACACAAAGTGGAGAAAGTAAGAAGACCAGAGTGTATGTACTGCGGGGCAGAGAGCAGCGACGCAGAGCACACTTTCTTCGATTGTGAACGCTGGTCAGAGTACCGAGAAAGGCTCGAAATAGAAGCAGGGCGCCTCACACCAGAGAATGTTATATCTGTAATGCTGCGAAGCTTGGAGAGATGGGTTGCAGTGGACACCTATGTGGTGAAAATTCTGCGCCCGAAGAAAACAGAAATGAATGCGGCAGAACATCAACCCTAAACAGGAGATATATTGAAAGTGGCAGTCCAACCAGCCACACCCTTCCAGGATGTTCGAAGGCCGACGGGCCCGATACATGGCATTGCCGTGTTGCTGAGGACGATGCGTAATATCTTGGTTGGGACACGGAAAGAAACAGCTCTTTTTTGTTTGTTTATTTTACCTCATTCTTTTTCAGGAAAGAATAAGACAGCAGGAGTGAAAGGCAGTACAACCTATCATCCTCAGCCAAGATGTCGAAGGCCGACGAGCCCGACGAGCGGTGCCACCGCTCCACTGAGGACGATGCGTACATCTTGGTTGGGATACAAAGAAGAACACCTTGTTGCAGAACACCTAAAAAAAAAATTGATTAGCATTTCGAACTCGAAAGTTCATTGCCTCACTACCCGATTCGAGTAGTGTTTCTAGGTGGATAAATACTACCAGTGTGGGTCCACCACACCCACGACGGGCCAACACCACGCAGTATTCCCTGAACGGTCACTCATCCAAGTACTAACCGCGCCCAACGCTGCTTAACTTCAGTGATCTTACGGGAACTGATGTTTTCAGCGTGGTATTGCCGTTGGCAGAACACCCAGCACAGAAAAAATCAGAAATCCAGCAGGCACCTCTGTGGTAAAGAAAATGGCACCCCCTGAAGTAATGCGAAAGCGGTTCCGGGGGGATTTCTCCCAAAGAGAAAAGGGTGGTGATTTTTAGTGGGTTCCTTGGTGGCATTATTATAATGAAAAAGTTGATATTGTATAATTTATAATGATACCCGAGGTATAATTGAATATTATATATGTCAGGGTCACTGTAGTGATGCGACTAAGATCCCCACACTACCGAGAAGTGCGGACCCTTCACGGTGTGTTTTTGAACATTCTCCACCAGCCCTCGTAAAAAAAAAAAAAAAAAAAAAAAATCATCATCATCATCAGCAATGCTCGCTGGAAACAGAGGGTAGGGCTGAAATAAAATAGGCCCCGCGGACCAAACACACTGGGTGAAGGATACACCGAGAAAAAACCACGATTGTTTCCTGCTGTGGCCCACTGGGAGTGCTCCGAACTACGTCTGCCTAACCCGCTGACGTGGCGAGGGGCTGATGTGTGCTTGCACTGCCGAGGTGTCAGCTGCAGTAGGGATCAGAAGCCAGCCCCTTCGGGCCTTGATCAGGGAGTGTGTGGTGGCTGCAGAGGTCGGAATCTGCAGTGCCCCGGGCGAGTTCCAGTCCATCCGTGTTTTCCGGGACTGGTTGAACGAAGGCTGAGCCCCAGGGAACTAGGGTAGGACTTAGGTCCGAGGGTATACCCGTTCCCAGCTATTTAGGCCCGCCCCTCCACGCACGATGCGCTGGCAAAATTTTAAGGCGAACCAGAATCCACAAAGCGATTCAGAACATAAAGACGACGTAACTGAGCTGGCGGCGCTTCTCAATAAGCGGATTGAGACCCCCGAAACCGCAAAATCATCAGGCCAGGACAAAAAAGAGGGCGTAAACGCCATAAAAAAGACGGTAGAGCAAGAGGAAATATCGATCATAGGCATTATTGAGAAAATGGCAGATGTGACGTCAAAGATGTCAAACGCGGCCGATAGGCAGCAAAACATCAGTACGACGGTGAAGAAAGGCATAAAGCACATCGCGGAATTGATCCAACAGTTAAAGACGAAACGGAACGACCAACATAAGGAAATCGACAACTTCTGCTCTCTGACTGCCCAAGCCCAGTCACAGGCCCATAACAACAACTCGGGTACTCCAAAGACACCAGCATTGTTGACCAAAAGATCTGCAAGTAGCCCTGCTAAAAATCTGGTGGCCACCTTGATTGACAAACGTAAACGATGCGAAGAAACGTCAAGAGAGTGGTCAACTGTCACTAGCAGAAAAACAAAGAATATTGAGCAGAGACTGAAAGATGTAACTCCTAAGAAAAGAGAGGAAGGGAGCTCAAAACAAGATGGCTCTAAACCAGCAAAAGAGCAAAAAACGGCGACATAGACAAAGGAAGAGGGAACGTTTCGATGTGGTGTTGATAAAACCTGCAACGGGGCAGACATATGCGGGCGTGCTGAGTGATATCAGGCACAAAATCAAGCCTGAGGACACAGGCGCGGATATCCGATCCATCCGCCGTACGCGTGGGGGTGACATATTGATGGAGCTAGGCAAAGGCACGAAGGATACGGAGGCCTTTGTGAGTGCCATAAAGACGTCAGTGGGAGACACGGGGGCCGTCAGAAGCCTGGTACCCAGAATCACTCTGGGATTCATGGACCTTGACAGCATTATAACAAAGGAAGATGTGGAGGAAGCTTTGAGACGGGACCTTAAGGGAAACAATGGAGACTTCAAGGTCACCATCTTCAAGGAAAATGAATGGGGACAGGCATTTCAGATCATCTCTCAAGAATATCATTAATTTAAGAGATAACAGTGCCGCTAAGGCTTAGTTTTAACTATAGCTGTAATAGTCTTAACAATCGTATTGATACGAATCTTTATTTTAGTTGGAGTTTGAGACTTCTTTTCTTTTTTTTTCCATTGTAATAAAGGGCTTTGCCCGTGGATTTCTCGAATAAATAAACTAATGAAAAAGAAATTTTTGAATTAAATTCCTAAATATGATTTCCTTCATTTCCATCATAGAATTATACATCAAAATTCAAAACCATGCTGACACTCCAAGTTTGACCTCTCTGTCTAAATTGAATGAAAATTGGTCACCTAAGAATCTTTACCTGGCGCAAATGATAAGAAATTCACATACATACATAATTGTAGTTTAATCTTTAAGGTGGCGACACTGACGTAAAGGAAAATGATTTAAAACAAATTTTGCACTCCTTTAGTAATAAGTACACCTATTGATATTTTGTATATTATTCTTTATCAGCCAGCGAAACGGTTTGAAACCAATATTCGGAATTTTATAGACTCTGATTTTTGGGCTCCAACCCTCAACGTTCAAAAGCAGCCCCTTGACACCCAGCAGATATGACTTTGTCAAAAAATAATCTTTTTTATAATTTCACAGTGTAAATAGAGTCTCTGATTTTTGGGCTTCTCAAAAATACCAACACCGATTTTTGGGCTCCAATCCTTAACGTCAAAATCAACCCCCTCGACACGAGGCAGATATGACTTTGTCAAAAAATAATCTTGTTCAGAATTTCACAGTGTAAATAGAGTCGCTAATTTTTGGGCTCCTCAAAAATGGACTTTCTGATGGAAGGAAATGGAGTTTCTGTTGTTTGAGACTCAGAATTTTATAGGATGAATATAGTCTCTGATTGTTGGGGTCCTTCAAAATTCAAATTCGAATTCATAGATAGGCGTTTGATTTTTTAGATGCAGGGGTGATTTTTGCTAACAAAAAATCAAGCATTAATTCCAAGGACTTGGAGGTTAGAGTCGACTTTTGTTTACAAACAAAGTTTGAAAACCTCAAAAAAGCTAAAAAAGTTTAAAGGATGATGATTATGTTTTTTAGGTATTATTACAGAATCTTTTCTAGTATAGGATTTATAGTGAATATAGCATAAGTTATTACTACAGGTTTTCAGATTTGTAATATAAGGAATATATTATATGAGAAAAATTGAGGTTAGATTGATAATGTATATCATTCTCAAGCCTCAAGTGGTTTTCAATTTTGAAATTTTGTATTTCATTTTTTAATTGATTTTAAATATTGTGAATTTAGAATGATAATAATTTATATATATTTTTAATTCAGTAAAATAATCATCATTTCTTTTAGTGATATTTTCTTAATGAAGCTTGAAAACTATGAAAGTATAATAGTCGATATTCATATTTTGAACCATTCTCAAAAGTTTTAAGACTTTTTTTAAAAAAGATTTTAAACTTTTTTGCATTATGATACTTTCTTAAATTTTCATTGAATTAAATCTTCAATATTTATAATATTTTATCAAGGAAAATAGAATTTATATGAAATTATGAAAATCACAGCTTTGTTATTTCTTATAAACACTTCATAAAACCTTTAATGACTTGTATATCTATACTTAATAAATAAATCAATAATGATTTACAGGAGAGAAAGCCTTACACTATACATATAGCCTGTTACAGAAATGGGTCTATTGTTTTATTATCGTTATTGTTTAAAATAATTTATAAATTATTATAAAATAATTATATTAAAATCTATAAATAATTTGTTATTTATAAATAAAAAATTATTTTACTCATGAGAGTGTAAAATGGCAATTTTATTTTTTGTAATGATATTTTTCTTTTTTAATTCCGAAATTTCATTATTTTGTAGCTAATATATAAATCAATAATTATTTTTACTAGGGAATGGGTATTAAAGTATTACAGAAAAATCAATATAGGAATAAATATTAATATCAGTGTCGATCAGACTGGGAAAAACCCGGGAATTTTTTTTAACCAGGAGAAACCGTGATGAATCCGAGAATTTTATTTAGGACCGGGAATTTTTTTATTTCATTGTAAAATCTACTTTTATCTACTTCATCTTTTTCTTATGCTTGAAAATTATAACTTCGTTCAATGTTTATTATACTTCAGTCTGTGATTGAGAATAAGATTGGCACGGTATATAAATAAATAAATAATATATCGAATGTACAGTAGTAGTGCTTTATTTGTTTGGGGAATCATCTGATTCATACAAATAGGTTACAGTTCAATTCTGGAACTAACTGTTATTCTAATAACTAAAACCAAAAACTAAAATTAAGGTTGATGGTAAACATTACCCCAGAGGATATAAGCCGTACTTACAACGAGAGCAAATAAAAAAAATCTTGAACTATATAATTAATTATAATACTCATTCGTAAAATTTACTAACAAATGTAATAATTTTTTTGATAGAATCATTTTCAGGGTTATCTAGCATATTCAGCCAGGCATTCCTTATCTCACACATATTCCTACTTTCGCTTATACATGACAATCTTACAGTATTACAAAATTGACATTCTACTAAGAGGTGGTACACAGGTTCTTTATGAAAACAATTCTCATGACAGTAGATACAATAACCTTCAACATTCATACTGCAGGTTTTATTCTTGATTATAAGTCTAGGTATGAACTTATTTATGAACCTTAATTGCGCTATAATTCTGATAAAACTGAGTGATGTTCTTAACAGGGTTACATATTTCTGAGCTCCTTCTCACAAGGTTAATTGAGGATAAAGTATTAAAGCAGAAGACGAGTGGGCTCTCTGTAAATCTTCTAGATATAATATTTTATCATAAGCTCTTATCCATGCCGATTTATTTTTTTGTAGAGAGGCAAGAGAAAGTAATTCCCAATCGCCCTCTATTCCAATCTTTTTAAATATTCTTCTAACCTGGCGGGCCCAGTTGTATTTCTCTAGGATTAACAAATCATCTTTTGATCTATCCAGTTCTGTTAACCTTAAATAACATTTTTTCGGGTATCGATCGTCGGACATATTAAGAATTTTCTCTATCCAATTGATTTTTGACCCAAAAACTCTAACTGCAAGTTGGGATGCACCTATTTCTAATCTAATAGCACATCCAGCAGTATTTTGTGGAACATGCAGGATTCTCTTATAAAAAGTGGTTTGAACTTTTTCTATAAAATCTAAATACCTAAGACTCCATATATGCGCACCATACATTAAAATGCTGGATACAAGACTATCGAAAAGTCGAACAATAGGGTACCATGTGTTAAGTTCTAATCTGTGAATCAGAGAAATCTTTGATCATACAGCGAGGTTAGATTTACGAACAGCTTCATCTTTTGCCCTGACGAAAAGTGTAGATTTGGTGAATGGGGTGCCCAGGTAGATATAGCTATTGACAATATCAATCTCGGAGGTTCCGTACATAAAAGGTGGGTATTTTTTTTCATGGCCATGGCCTCCCTTTCTGTAGATCACTATTTTAGTTTTTTCTATGTTGTCTTCGAGCTGATTTATCCTACAGTAATCTAATAATCCTTCAAAAATCTTACGCATTCCAACCAGGGAGTCCGCAAAGAAAGCCAAATCGTCTGCGTAAGCTAAGAGCAATATTTCCAACAAATGGTCTACTGATACACCTCTGATACCTCTAGCATACATGGATTCTTGTAAATCAGCAATTAAAACTGTAAACATTGTTGGACTTAGAACTTTCCCTGCATGACTCCTTTCGTTACATCTACCGACCCGGTGACGCCCCCATTTTAAGAAAACTACCTAAGACTTGAAGTCCATCATAAACCGGTCTCGGGGCAATAAGAGACTCGTTTCTTTGATTTTCGGCAATTATTTCTTTATTAATAGAAAATCCTCGCTCCACAAATGCGTTGCCTTGACTGAGTATAAAAACTTTCTTCAGGAAGTTCCAGAGTGCATCTGACCCATTTTGTGCTGCAATTAGGGATCTCCAAAAGTGGTCCAACCGCTCGTTCTCCTTATCATAGGCCTTACAGGATAATATCACGTCAGGTCTAGAACTATTTTTCCTGAAAGATTTCCAAAGCTTTTTCTAAACGAGATAAACATGTATTTTTCTGATCAGCTAACAAAGATGGATCACAAAACGTTATGCCTTTGCACAATTTGTACTTCAAATGAGATTTTTCAATTAATTCAAGACACAATTTTCACGCAGTCTGTCTTAAACTGAATAATTTCTTAATCAGTAACCTTGACTTTACGTAGCTCTGTCACTTTGAAATCTGGTCAGAAATGGTTCAATTTCTTCAGCAATGAAGCTAAAAAAGCCAATTTACAGGGCATAAGTTTATCTTTTAGAGCCTCTTTCACAACACCATAGTTATAACTTTTTATCCCTGCATGACTATTATCACTCTCAATGCTTGTTTTAAACTTGCTTGAGTTTGGAAGCAACTCTTTTGCTCTTTTAGCATCAGAGGAATTGTTTAGCCAACGAATAGAACAGAATTTAAGAGGCAATAGACTAGATCCTGAGTAACTAATAAGATCACTCTTACGTGAAGAAACATCCTTAAATAGGTTATGCATAGCCCTCAGAAAAGATATAACATGCCAGTCTGTAGTCTTATCATTAAATCCTATTTTGAATGCATTGTTTCCTACATGCAAACTACAAGTTCCTATGAACACAAACATAGAATGATCTGGGCCTCCGATGCTTTTCAAGTATGTTTCAAAATTCTTGATCACTTTCAAATTGACGTTTGGTCCATCCATAGAGACCTGAAGTATCTTTCGTATCATTAAAGGCTTAAGCGATTCAAGGAAAGCTTTCAGCAAATCATTCGCAGTGGCGTATCCTAAGAATGCAGAGGTGAAGTATCTACTAGTAACTTGATCATTTGAATTGTCCCAATATCTCAAACAAATGTCCATTTGCTGCTGTTGTGAAAACTTATTTAGGCGCTCATCGAAAAAAACAACAAAACAATCAGTGCCATTAACGTCTTTCACTACCAAGTCATGGAAATATGGCGCCAAACCATTTACTATATTGTAAGAAATTTTAGTTTCACCCAATTCCATGCGTGAAGCAATGACACTGTCGGCGAATATTTTCGAAAACATTTGATAAGCAATTCCGGTGCTCCTTAAACTTATGTGATTTTGTACTGAAAACAAGGACCACCATATCTCTGCTTTAGATACGTCTTCTCGAGTTAGGTACAGTTGCACGATGAACAGATGATACCTCAGCTGTATCTCCGCAACCATCGTTTACCGTGGTAGATTTTTCGGCTATAGTAACGGGATCGGGTTCATTTCAATATGCAGCTGAATTCCCTCCTTCGATCTGAAGCAAGAAAATTTAAGTTATTCGTGGATCTACGTGGCGAAGCAAATAGAGTTTTATTATTATGAATTAGAACTGACCGCTATTTACGAGGATCCTGACTTCACAGATGTGAACAGATCCACGCCGAAAGCTGAGTTTCCATCAGAGCTCTTCTTTTTATGCTCTTTCCCTGTTTCATGGCTCATTAGTGCCCTCCTCCCCATGTTGCTCAAATGTATGACCTTGTTTTTGCAAAGCAGGCATATTGCACTGGTTCGGTCCGTTTGGTGCTTCGCGATGACATTCTTAAAAATCTCTCAAAAGTAGAATGCATATAGGGGAAAGTTTAAATATTCACTTTTAGACGTCGAAAAGAAAAAACAATCTTTTTAAAACAAATGTTATTTCTTTTTTAAATTTCAATGATTTCTGCCATTAAAGAATTTATTTTTAAAAATTGGATACTTTCAATGTAAATTTAAAACTACTCTCTTCAGTAGAGCGAAGTAAAAATACTGAAATTAATCGAATCGCTTGAGCTTAGGGATAACAATTCGTGGGTCGATATCCAAAATAAGTGAGGAAACAAATTTTTTAATCGGGAAATATCTTCTGTTCCCTTTTGAAATTTACAATTAAAAATTGTGATAATTATTGTATTGTATTGTATAATAATTGTAATAAAAGTTTTGCATTATTAAATTTTTGTTTTAAATTTACTAAACCCTGTTTTTTGGATTTATTCCAACCTTAAATTTCTTTAGCTTGAACCATAGAAACATGTTATTATTTTTTATTCATGAGAAACATTGTTTTTCGTGGTGTTTAGAACGTTCCAAAATCGCAAAAAAGATATGAAATCCCAAAAAGCCTAACTCACGACAAAATTTTTTTTCCGAAAAACCAAAATAAAAAAATGTTTCTTTGGTTCAAGGTGAATAAATTTCAGGTCCGATATATTCAACTTTTTTTTTTGATGCGTGATCAAAATAGTTCAATTGTTGAATTAAGAACATCAAATTTTAAACAAAAATCGAATAGTTACATTTTCGTTTCAAAAATTGAATTTTCAATTGAAAAAAATGAATTTTCGCTCAAATTGTTGACTGTTGAAGCTTGAAAGAAGAATTATCTACAATGCAGTTGATTGTTAAACACAAAAATGTAAGTTTTCAATTGAAAAGTTAGATTTCAACCAAAAATCAAATTTTTTAGTTAAAAAGCCTAGTTTTTAACAAACAAAAAAAACTTCGATTGGAATGATGAATTTTTAACAAAGTGGTTAACAATTTGACCAATTAGTTGAATTCTCTACCAAACTATCGTATGTATGTATGTATATTTAATCTCTCTCTTTTACGGGTTTGAGGGTCTTCGTTCCCTGTACATATATTTACACTTCATCCTTAGTATATCTTATCCGCTGCTTATATTCTAATGCTTCGCTTTACCTAATAACAATAACATTAATACTATTCTTCTTAAACTTCTAAAATGAGCGATCTTCCAGGGCTTCCATTTTCTCTTACCATCAAATGCATTTTCACCGATTTTAGGTTTGCATTTTTACTGGTTACTTTCCTTTAAACAGGATTACCCGTTTGGCTCTGCCCTGATCCCTTGCTTTCTCTTAATTCTTCCAGTTTTTTCATCCACATCACTCCCTGTCCATTACCATCCAAGATCCATCTCACACATTCATCCACAGTCAACTGTCCATCTTCCTCTCCTGTACACCTCTCTACCACATGTGCCCATGACTCCACTTCGTATCCACATACTCTGCACAGATTGTGCTCTTCATCCATCCAATATCTACAAGCTCTCACTCCTTCCCCCATTCTAAACCGTACCACCCTATTCCATTTCTCTTCCTTTTTCATCTTTTGCAAATATTCTGGTTTCGTCAACTCTTTGACCATCATATACCACCTATTGTACCTTGAATCCATGATATTTCTCCATCTCTCTTCTCCTTGTCTTACTAATAGCTCTAATTCTATGTTCTGCCAATCCAAAACCCCATCTTGTATCTCACAAACCCTCCTCATTTTTTTCCTTTCTTCCTCCCATTTCGAGTTTCCCAAATTTCCTCTCGTTTCCTTGTTCCGAACTTCGTCCAAGCATACTTGTGCTATTATACTCCCCTCTCCCCTTTTCAGCTTCTCTTCAAACCTCCAGGCTCTCTCAATTTGTTTCATTACCATTTTCTTCCTTCCTAGTTCTTCCCTCAACATGTATCCTGGGCAACTCCAACTAACCTCCATTACCCATCTCAGAAATCTCTCATGTATGCTTTCCACTTTCTTATGTTCCTTTCATCCCCAGACTTCTACCCCATAACACAATACCGCCCATACCAACGCATCAAACAACCAGACCCTCATTTTCCAATCGTCCTTGAACCTTCTCTTTCCTATACCCCATACTTGGCCCATTACTTTGCTCGCATATTCGATTCTCTTCCTCACCTGCACCTCGTTTCCCCCTTCTGCCTCAAACCAGAAACCTAAGTAACAGAACTCCTCCACACTTTCCACTGTTTGTCCGTTCATCTTCCAACCGTAACCTATTTTGGTCTTTCTATTTCTGAAGCACATCACCTTGGTCTTCCCTACGTTCACCGTCAGTTCTTTTGCTCCTACATACTCTTCAAAAATTTTTATCATTAGGTTCATCCCCTTCTCATCGTCTGCTAATAGAACTACATCGTCCGCGTATGCTAGAGAGTATAGTTTGCTATTACCCAGAATCGTCCCCCCTCTCCCTTTCTCCTTCAGCTTCTCCTCTACGTCTGCCAGCAGCACATTAAAAAGCAGCGGACTCAACGGGCACCCTTGCCCAAGACCTCTTTCTGTCCAGAAAATCTTCCCTTTTTTCTCCGTATCTTCACCCTAATCCTGGTTTCAGTAAACATTTCCTTTATCCTTTTCACTAACCCTTCCTCTATTCCCCTCTCTTTCATTGCCTGCCACAGAAATTTTCTATTCACCGAGTCAAAAGCTGCTTTAAAATCTACGAACAAGGCTACTATTTTCCCTTTTTTTCTTCCTAAGTTTCTGTTAACCAAGTAGTTGAGTACGTAAATGTAATCTATTGTTCCCATCCCTTTTCTAAATCCCGTCTGATTGTGTGGGATACTTTGTTTCTCTTTTATTTGACTCTCCAACCTTTTTCTTAGAATTTTCGCGTATATTTCATAACCCACTAGTATGAGGGTGATCCCTCTGTACTCTTCTACCTTCTTACCCTCCCTTTCTTGACAAGCGGGATCACCAGCCCTGTCATCCACTCCTCCAGCCACCCTTCTCCTTTCCAGACCTTATTTCAAATCTTCCACGTCCCTTTCCTAATCCCTTCTCCTCCATACTTCATCGCTTCGTTCTCCATACCATCCTCTCCTGTAATCTTGTTTCTTTTTAGTCTATCTATCGCCTCATTCACTTCTTCTCTTGTTATTTCGTTCGCTTCCTCCCTTTCTCCCTGGACTGTCTTTCTATTTTCCCCTTCGATGCTATTTTGTTCTCCCCCTAGCAGACCCTTAAAATAATCCGTCCATTCATCCATTTCTATTTCTTCATTCACGCCCCTCCTTCCTCCTCTTTCCCTGTTTATCACATCCCAAACCCTACCTTCTTTGATTGCTTTTTTTACTTCTTCCTTGTATTTCTCCTTTCCTTTTTGCTTGTTCCCTTCCAACATCCTCTCATGTTCTCTTTTCCTCCTGTTGTACTCCGCCTTCTCTATTTCTCCATTCCTCCATTTTCTTACAGACTCTTTCATTCTCTCCTTACTCCCCCTGCATTCCTCGTTCCACCAGCCTCTCTTTCGCTTTTCTCTTCCTTCTTTCGTACCTATCTCATCCCTTACCTTCTCAATCGACCCTTTCAACCTTTCAATCTACAAGTCTACTTCCTCCTCCTTTTCATATCTAACGTTCTCCTTTTCCATTTTTTGTTCAAACACTATTAATTTATCTACCGCCAAGTCTCCCATTTTCTTATTTCTTTCCACCCCTCTTTCCTTTTTCCCTCTGCCGCGCTTGTGGACGCCACCTTTCAGTTTCGCTATTACTGGGAAGTGCTCGGACCCTATTTCATTCCCCACATTCATACTGCATATCATATTTGCAGGGTATACCTATAAGATTAATTAGATATCCAATGAGTAAACGGAGATAGATGTCTCATGGTATACGTTAGAGTGTGTTAATAATTTATTTGATGTTGTTATTCTTGTTTGAGTGACCTTCAAGGTTTCATTGTTAGTAAAATGGTTTCCGCCCAGTGCTCTTTCTCCTTGAGGGTATCTCTCTCTGTTCTTTGAGTTTCAGTCTCTTTCCCTTTGGTGGGAGTGGGGAGTCGGATGGTGGTGTGAAGCTCCCCTGTTGAGACTTGTACCCCTTCTTTTCTGGCTTTTCAGTTTTCACCTAGGTGTAGGCGAGTGTGGCCAGTGATCGGGTGGTTCAACGGTTCAAGGTCCAGTCTTGCTTGTGGACGGTTCGGGCGGTTAAGTCCTTAAATTAAAGTTAACGTCACCTTCTGTGCATTGAGTGCTTGTTTAGTGATTTCCCGACTCGATCAACTTCTGGTGTTGTGGGGGGTGACGAGTCGGACGACGTATCACCTCCGGTTGCGTCGGGATCGATCGTTCGGTGAACGATCGTGGTCGTAGCTTCCGGAGGCTACATCTGTTCCAATTTTCTACAAAAACCCAAAACCTTTTTTGGCTTCAAAAGGAGTGCCTGGTTGGATTGGCTCAGGGATTCTTAATTACGAATTAAATTCGACAACAGGTATTTAGAGGTTTTCATAATTATGGTGATACATATTCTGGTGTCTTGTTTGCCGACTTTGACATGACTCAATGTGATCCCTTCGCTGGCCCACGCCAGTCCGTCATTAAATAACTAACATTTTTTGGTCCTTCGAGCCGGATGTTGGGTTAGCGAGGGGAGCATGAACGTAAAGCATAAACACTCACAATTCTAAAACTTGAACTCTGTTTCCAACTCTCACTATCGAACACTTGACTTACATGGAACATTGCATGCTAATTGATCATTGTGCCTTATGCCGCTTGCCTGAATTTTACATGACATTAATACTAACACTTATGAATATCGTATTTTCCCACATGCAATATTTCTGCTATTTCCCATTTAACATGTGTACTTGTGATCTAATATATGAATTTATTAATATGCGATCTGATCTATGAAATTCAATGATTTACATGTGTTTTTCCTTTTTGACACGTCAAGTTGATATTCGTATATTAGTGTGCTTCACAAAAGGCTTGTTTTCGTTTGTCGGTGGCCACATCGCGACAGTTGTCGAAGGAGCTATGACTTGATATGTCTAATCTAATCCCTAAAAGTGTTTGCCCTTCCTGTAAACTAGCCTTCCCTTTTCGTTCGTAAATTCATTATATTATGCGTTTAATAAAAAGTCCCTCGTATTACAAAATGAACTGTATGTTGTTTTAAAGAAAAGATTTGCATTCGAATGTTTCGTTGATTATTTGGGGGCAATTTTTCGGCTTCTTTCTATTTTCAAAACCAATGGTTTCATTTGTTCCTTTTCTTATGGTACTCCTTTCGACTGACGCGCCTATAGTATATGCAAATCTTCGTGATCTCAAAACAATGTGTTATCGATCAGTACGCAGGTTCTGTTTAGGGTATGAGTAATGTCATTGCGAACGCCTGCAGACAGGCTCTCAGGCAGGACAAAAGTACTTACTGACTATGTGATTGTTTACAACATTGCAAACGCCTCGAGAAAGGCTCAGGCAGGACAAACTTACCTACTGACTATGTGATTGTTTACAACATTGAAAATGCCTGGAGAAAGGCTCAGGCAGGACAAACTTACTTAATGACTGTGACGATGTAGAAGCATGCGTCCGGCTTGACACAGCCGGATGCCATGTGAGAGCGCCGACCAAGGCCATGACTGCGACAATGTAGAAGCATGCGTCCGGCTTGACACAGCCGGACGCCACGTGAAAGCGCCGACCAAGGCCATGACTGTGACGATGTAGAAGCATGCATCCAACTTGACACAGCTGGATGCCATGTGAGAGCGCCAACCAAGGCCATGTCTGTGACCATGTAGAAGCATGCGTCCGGCTTGAC
>CAKNXH010060764.1:113506-152552 GCA_932178445.1 Andricus quercusramuli | reverse complement strand
ACCAAGGCCATGTCTGTGACCATGTAGAAGCATGCGTCCGGCTTGACACAGCCGGATGCCATGTGAGAGCGCCGACCAAGGCCATGACTGTGACGATGTAGAAGCATGCATCCGGCTTGACGCAGCCGGATGCCATGTGAGAGCGCCGACCAAGGCCATGACTGTGACGATGTAGAAGCATGCATCCGATTTGACACAGCCGGATGCCATGTGAGAGCGCCGACCAAGGCCATGACTGTGACGATGTAGAAGCATGCATCCGACTTGACACAGCCGGATGCCATGTGAGAGCGCCGACGAAGGCCATGACTGTGATGATGTAGAAGCATGCATCCGACTTGACACAGCCGGATGCCATGTGAGAGCGCCGACCAAGGCCATAACTATGACGATGAAGAAGCATGCGTCTGGCTTAACACAGCCGGATGCCATGTGGGAGCGCCAACCAAGGCCAGGACTGTGACTTTGATGGCATGCATCTGGCCGGACGCGGCCAAATGCTATGTGCAGCATGTACCTGACTGGACGCGTTTAGGTGCTATGTGAGTGCGCCGTATAGGGCATGACTATGACATTAAGCAGTTGCGACTGAACCGACATTCGTCCGAGCGGCAATTCATACTGATTGACATCAACTTCTTACGGAGTTTCTTGCAAATTTCGTTTTATGAAACTTATCTGTAGCGTAACCTTTCACCCCTTGAATTTGCTGAAACTCTAGGCTGTTTTCCCTAATCTTAGCAATAACGGTATCTAAGATCTGAAGGTTGCACATTCCAAGTTCTTCTGTTTCTTGACTTTTTAATATATTTCGACTTCCTCGTTCATATCACAAAATGGGAACTTTAGGATTATGTCTTGTAATCAAACTTGTTATAGATCAGCAACCTACTGAATAATTGTCGATATGAGAGCTATGGAACTTCTGAAGAGTCAATTATCCCTGATAACTTCGATTACCAATATCAAAAGAAATGTGTTTTTTTGGCTGAGCGACAAAGCATCATTCCTGGATTGCTCCGCAGCCAGATTCAGTTCTTGAGCTTATTTCTAGATATGCAGATCCCATCATTCGTGCTTGTAAGAAAAGATGCCATTGCCAGGGATCTATATTTCACTGAGTATCAATTCGACTCTACCCAGGCTGTTTACGTCTTCGACAATCCTGTTTTCACACCTCAGGAGAATCTCTGCAAGGAGGAGCTGAACAGATACTCATTTCCGTATGTCCACGATTGGAGAAGGACACCTTGCTGACGAGGATTATGCGCCCTCTCATGTCTGACTATGACAGGTTGGGGCACATGCGTATTATTCCTCCTACAGAAACACATCATGCAGTTTGGCGAGATACAGATGGTAGTCCTTTACTTCGCATTGTCTTCAATACACCGTGAGGGACTTCCTCAGGATCTCTTCTTGAATAATTAGTTTTTCCGCAGGTCCGAAACCGCAAAATGACCTTGATGCCGTCTTGATGCGATGGGGATTTCCTTGACTTGTTTTCTTTGCTAATGTTGAACTGATGTATTGCCAGATTAGAGTTGATGAAGGAGATGTCGACCTTCAACGTGCCGTTTGGAGGGAACCAGTAGCGGACAAAGATGGTCACTGTCAGCTTCGGACACTAACCTACGTAATGTCAGGCGCTCTATATCTGGTCATTCGGTTCAGAAAACTGTTTGTGTTGATGATATATTATCAGGCGTGAGTGATGAGGTTTCTGCCAATTGAACTTGGAGATTAACTGATTCAGCTGTTGGAATATGGAGACATGCATCAGAAGAAGTGGGCCTTCAACTCCTCTCCTCTATTGAATAGAATCCCTGCGTGCGACATACTACATAAAAGGGTGGCCACAGTTCGAGACCGACGGCCCAGTTTACGCTTCGGGAGCCGCCTGGAATCCTGTATCTGACGAATTCTGATTGGGAACACCAGTAATCGAGAGTGAACGCCCGATCACCGAGAGGAAGGTTCTGGCTGCTATTTCCTGGCTCCTTGATCCACTTGACTGGCTGAGTCTCATCACTGTCTTCGCGAAGCTCCTGATGCAGGATCTCGGGAAGGTTCAAGCTGGTTCAGATACTCCACTTACTAATCATTTACTCCACAGGTGCAAGACATTCCAGAAAAATTAACTGTGCCGAAACGTAATCCTTAACTTGGAGACGTCGTGTTGATTATCATCCTTTCTCTACTCCGACGTGAGACATGGCCGTTAAGGACGAGACCTTCAGTCACTAGATCGTCAAATGATGCTGGTTGCCACTCGTGCGCTGATTTCTTACGGCTCATTATGTTCCATGGCGGGCGGACCTGAATTTTTTACTTATACCTGAACCTTTATTGTGTGCGTCATGGCGGGCGGCACTCAACTCTTGACCTTTATGATAGGAATTTGTTTCGTTCAGCGAACGAGGCGGGCGGGATGTTAATAATTTATTTGATGTTGTTATTCTTGTTTGAGCGACCTTCAAGGTATCATTATTAGTAAAATGGTTTTCGCCCAGTGCTCTTTCTCCTTGAGGGTCTCTCTCCGCTCTTTGAGTTTCAGGCTCTTTCCCTTTGGTGGGAGTGGGGAGTCGGGTGGTGGTGTGAAGCTTCCCTGTTGAGACTTGTACCCCTTCTTTTCTGGCTTTTCAGTTTTCACCTAGGTGTAGGCGAGTGTGTCCAGTGATCGGGTGGTTCAACGGTTCAAGGTCCAGTCTTGCTTGTGGACGGTTCGGGCGGTTAAGTCCTTAAATTAAAGTTAACGTCACCTTGTGTGCATTGAGTGCTTGTTTAGTGATTTCCGGAATCGATCAACTTCTGGTGTTGTGGGGAGTGACGAGTCGGACAACGAATCACCTCCGGTTGCGTCGGGATCGATCGTTCGTTGAACGATCGTGGTCGTAGCTTCCGGAGGCTACATCTGTTCCAATTTTCTACAAAAACCCAAAACCTTTTTTGGCTTCAAAAGGATTGCCTGGTTGGATAGGCTCAGGGACTCTTAATTACGGATTAAATTCGAAAACAGGTATTTAGAGGTTTTCATAATCATGGTGATACATATTCTGGTGTCTTGTTCGCCGACTTTGACATGACTCAATGTGATCCCTTCGCTGGCCCACGCCAGTCCGTCATTAAATAACTAACAGAGTGAAAACGAAGATAAGCGATCAAGGACTGTGCGAATGTGAGCCAAGTCAGTCTGTTGTCGTCCGAAGCGCTGTTACTAAGGTTTCCTTGATAAATATGATTTCATCTTTAAAATAAAGTCAGAGAATGTGTTATTATCCTAATATCCCACAATTGGCGACGAGGATTCGAACGCGTATTCGGCATAATTCGAAAGTGCGAAAAGAAAAATAGTGGAGAGCAATATTTTATTTAAGAAAAATTGTGGTGAAAAAGTTTTATTAATGAAGTGGAAACCATCTGAGGAAATTATAAATGACATAAAGGATGGAAAAACATCGTGAATTTATAAATTGATCAAAAGTGAAGTGTTAGATTGTTTAAATATTTTTGAGGAAGTGCAGGATGAAACTCTAAGTATTGATGATTTGAGAAAACAATTAGCGACGGTAGATAAAAGAAAAAAGACGTTTACAGTGGAAGAGCTAGAATCGAAAGACTTGGAAACAAAAAGCGCGCACTCGGACAAAGTGAAGACAAATGTGGTGAAGAAAAATTCAAATAAAATGTGTGATTCATTGAAACAAGCATTTTATTTTGAAAAAGATGATTTGGAGACCTACACGAAACGATTGGAAATGTATTTTCTGGCAAATGATGTAACCGAAGAAAAGAAAGTGCCAGTGTTGTTAACAAAGGTTGATACTGAAACTTATAAATTAATGAAAGACTTGTGTACTCCAAAACTACCCAAAGAAAAATCATACGAAGATTTAGTGAACCAATGGAAAGATGTAAATTCTATCAATCGAAACAAGAAGACGATGAGACCGTAGCAATTTTCATTAATCGTTTGAAAAGATTATTAATCAACTGTAATTTTCCAGATCTAAATGTTGCATTAAGAGATCAAATAGTCTGTGGTGTAAAAGATCATGACACTAAAGTGGAATTTTTTAGAGAGAAAAATCTTACATACGCAAAAGTTTTGAAAATTGCTGAAGCGAGGGAGGCAGCACAGAATCAGGCAAATGATGTAAAAAAAATACTAATCAAACAAGAGCCGACTAATTCTGTAAACTATATGAAAGAAAATCGGTATGACAGAAAAAAATCAGACATGAATAATTCGAAGCAGTTTAAAAAATGGAAAAATCCCACATGGATGCAGCCTAAATGGAAACATGGAAGGAACAGAAAACAACAGCAGTCATGGTCATCGCAACATCCGAGGATATCGGAACAAGCACCAGAGGCCAGCTCATCAGCAGAGAAACACAAAGATAAGAAGTCTAATAATTGTTATTGTTGTAATAAAATTGGTCACTTTGCCAGAGAGTGTAGATTTGAACATTTATCATGTAAATATTGTAAGACTAAAAGACATCTTATATCAACTTGTTATAAATTGAGAGAAAAATATTGAAGAACATTTTTTTTGCATTATTGATAAAAAAGTAAAAGCTGATCCAATGGAATTAAAAGTTAAGATTCGAGATAGTAACGTAACATTCGAAGTTGATACAGGTTCATATATAACTGTAGTAGCCAAACCTTTTACAGAAAAATATTTTTCAGACTGGCCAGTTTCAGAAGTAGATGAAGAATTTAAATATTATGATGGATCTAAAGTTAAACCAGAATTTATGCTAAAACAATTACCAGTCGAAATAAATAATAAAAAATAATTTTTAGATTTATATATAATTGGAGATGTTGGACCACCAATGATTGGTAGATGTTGGTTACAAAAATTTGGATTGTGGCCTTTAAAAATTCCAGATTCTGTAATGATAAAAAATTTGCAAGAGGAAAATAATATAACGAATAGTATTAAAGAAGAATTTAAAGAACTTTTCTCTCCAGGTCAAGGTACGTTAATGGGTGAAAAAGTCAAGCTATATGTGAAGGAAAATACTATTCCATCAGCTAAGAAACCATTTAAATTGGCATTGAAATTAAAGGATGAAGTAGAAAATGAGTTAGGCAGACCAGTAAAATTAGAAAATTTAATCCCAGTTGAATCAAGTGAATGGGCTACACCAATTATTCCAATTTTAAAACCAGATGGTTCAGTTAAAATTTGTAGTAACTTCAAGGTAACTCTCAACCCACATTTGATTATAGATAAACACCCAATACCGTTAATTGACCGTTAATTGATCAACAAATTTTAGTTGATGATGAAAGTCAAAAATATCTAACTATATCCACACATAAGGGATTATTTAAGTACACGCGTATGCCATACGGAGTTTCATCTGCACCCGGTAATTTTCAGCGAATAATTGAACCAATATTAAAAGATATACCAGGTGTAGCTGTTTTCATTGACGACATTATAGTAACAGGTCCGGATACGGAAACCCATGTAAGAAGATTAAAAATGGTGTTACAAAGATTGTTAAGTAAAGGTTTGAAAGTAAACTTAAAAACGAGCGAATTTTTTAAAGAGTCTGTAACTTATTGAGGTTTCAAAATAAACAAAGATGGATTGCATAAAACAGATGAGAAAATAAAAGCAATCATTGAAGCACCAAAACCTGTAAACGAAAAAGAACTAGCGGCATGGATAGGGTTAGTAACATATTACGAAACATTTATTAAAAACGTGCTGATATTTTACGACCGTTGTATGAATTACTAAATTCCGGAAATTGGACATGGTCTGAGAGTTGTGATAAAGCATTCGAAAATACAAAAAAAGCATTAATGTCAACTGAAATTTTGGTTCGTTTTAATCCAAAGTATCCAATAACATTAAATTGCGATGCATCTAATTATGGTTTATCGGCAGTGTTAGCTCATATTTTTCCAGACGGATCAGAAAAGCCAATAGCTTTCGCCTCTCAAACGATTCCCAAAAATGGAAGAGCTCGCGTCCAAATTGATAAAGAAGGAGCAGCGATTGTTTTTGGATGTAAAAAATTTTATGAATATTTGTACGGTAGAGAATTTGAACTTAGAACTGATCATAAACCGTTGGTCACATTATTTATCTGCATTTAAATATAATATAAAATATGTGAAGTCAGAAAAAAATGGAAATGCAGATGGGTCATCATGACTACCACAATCGGATTCTTGTGATGCGAAAAAGATTTTTAAATCAGATTATACATATTTAGAATACGTAGAAGATAGTAAAATTCCAACCTTAGATGCGAAATTAATAGCGAAAGAAACAAAAAAAGATGAAATTCTACAAAAAATTTTATTGTACACAGTCTCCGATTGGCCAAATCCTAGCAAAGAATTTTCTGTAGAGGAACAAAAATATTTTAATAGAAAACTAGAATTGTATTCCGAAAAAGATTGCGTAATGCTTGGAACAAGAGTAGTAATACCAGGAAGTTTAAAGAAACGAGGGTTAAAAGAGTTGCATGAATCACATATGGGAATTGTGAAAATGAAAGCGGTCAGTAGATCATTTTTTTGGTGGCCTGGAATCGATAAAGATATTGAATTAATAACTAAAAAATGTAAAGCGTGTTTAGCAAACTGCGATAATCCAGAAAAAGTGAGATGTACACCTCGGATTTGGCCGGAAAATCCTAGGACAAGATTACATGCAGATTTTTTAGGTCCAATTTGCGGTAGAATGATTTTGATTGTAATCGACGCTCATTCTAAATGGCCAGAAGTTGTAGATATGGGAAAATGTACCACAGCAGAAAGAGTAATATCAGTTTTTGGAAAGTTATTCGCTCGTTTTGGTTTGCCAAATAAATTGGTAACGGATAATGGTCCACAGTTGAAAAGTAAGGAATTTGCTAATTTTTTGAAAAAGTTAGGAGTGAAACTATCATTTTCTCCGCCTTATCATCCAGCTACCAACGGAGCTGCAGAAAATTTTGTAAAAAATTTTAAAAGTCATATAAAGAAGATGGTTTTGGAAGGACAAAAGTTTGAGCAAGCAGTAAATAAATTTTTAATGGATCATAGGAGTATCCCTCACGCAACTACAGGATCTAGTCCAGCAAAACTTTTTTTAAAAAGAGAAATAAAAATTAAGTTCAATTTATTGCATCCTAAACAAACTAGATCTGTAGTTGAAGAGAAACAAACATCTGAATTAAAAAACGCAACGGGTAATAGAAAAGTAGATTTTGCTGAGGCGGAAGAAGTAATTGTAAGAGAATACAGTAAGGGAAAAGATAAAGGGGTTAGAGCAAAAATTGTAAGAAAATTAGGTCCATGTACTTTTGAGGTAAAAAGTGGGGATTCAGTTTGTAAAAGGCATGTAAATCAAATTAGGAAAATAGCTAAAATTTATGAAAAAGTGACAAATTCAGACAGACCAAAACCAGCGATAACCACGGAAGTAAGAAGGTCAGCGCGAATACAAAATTAAGATAATTAGATATCAAAGAATACTCTATGGTAATAGTATCTCTATGTAAATAGTAGATGTAAGAAAAAAAAATATATAAAATAAAATGAAGGATTTCATTTTTTTTAGAAGGGCAGGAATTGTAGGGTATAACTATAAGATTATTTAGATATCAAATGTGTAAACGGAGATAGAGGTCTAATGGTATACGTTAGAGTGAAAACGAAGATAAGCGATCAAGAAGTGTGCGAATGTGAGCCAAGTCAGTCTGTTGTCGTCCGACTGTTTCTCCCTTACCTATAAATGTGATCTCTCCCTTCTCATCTCCTTTCATATTGCCATTACATATTAACCATCCTGTTTCTCCTATTACTTCTAGTAACCTCCTCCCTTCCCTGTCTATCTCCCTATGTTTGGAGCTCCTTATATAGGCCTCCTCTTCTTCATTCCAAGTCCATCCCCCTTGCTTGCCAGCCCAAGCATTCAAGTCACCTCCTATCAAAACCAACTCTTCCTTCTTTTCCTCCATCCACTTCCTTATTACTCTCCATCCTTCCTCTTCGCCCCTCTTCACAAGAGTTGAGTTTTCAAACCAAAAAAGAGTTTGTAGTCAATAAAGAAAAAAATTTCAAAATAAAAAAGATCAAATTTGAACCGAAATTGGAATTGCTACATTTTCATTTGAAGAAACTTATTCTCAAATTAACAAACCAATTTTCTACCAAATTATTGAATTTTTCAGCCAAAAAAAAGAACTTTCTACAATATATTTGAATTTTTAACTCAAAAATATAAGCTTTCAATACAGGAAATAATTTTCAATCAAAAATTGCAATTTTCTGTCTGAAAAACTTAATTTTCAACAAAGTAGTTTGATTTTCACCCAAAAAGACAGCTTTTCAACAAAATAAATATATTTTTAACCAAATACCTTAATTTTTAACCAACTTTCCGCCAGAAAACATAAATTTCGAACGAAATTTGAACTTGCAACAAAATAGTTAAATTTCCGAATATATTCTATTTTTTAATTACGTATTTAACTTGGTACATTTCAAATAAAATGTGTTACTTTCCTAATACTTGTTTGAAAAGTACTGTATATTTTGTGAATGTTCCAATTTTATATTAGATAATAACTTCTGTCTCCAGTTTTCACATGTTCAACTTGCTTTAAAATATTTCATCTTCAAATTTTTTAAGAGCATTTATTTCTAATGGTCTGCACTTGAAACGTGTACCTTATTTATTCATAAATAATTTATTTGAATCCTATAATTGCTCTAATTATTATTCAATAACGTGTGCAATTTCAAATACCGTATATCTGAAGAGAAACGAGGAAAAAGGGGAAGTTTTTTGAGAATAGGAAAAAAAAGGGGAATTTCAAAAAAAAGGGAAAACTAAGAAAAAAAGGGGTAGACTGTGCACCCTGTTAACAGCAACAAATGTATGAAGTTTCAGTAATCAATGCTACATTTAGAATATGGAATTTGTAAATTATAAATGATTTTGGAAAAATTCAAAAGATTTTAAGAGATTTTACGTGATTTAAAAAAATGTCAAGGGAATTTGAGCGTTTGACAACGATTTAAAGGATTTTAAGGAGTTTAAAAGATTTTGAAGAGATTTAAAAGAATGAGAAGGATTAAAAAGATTTTTTTCATATTTTTGATATTTCATCTGTCGATAAAAAATATTATTGTGTATAAATATATATGATACGTTTTTTTTCTTTTTATTGAATTTTCAAACTTTCAAGGGAGAGAGAGGGACCCGTTTTAATTTTATAACTTTTCGTTTGACAGGACAAGTGATATTGTTTTCAACGTACCTCTCGAACTAACCCAATACATCATAAAATGCACATGTTACAAAGAATTTTTGTCACAGATCTGAGAAAGAACAAAAAATATAAGAAATCGTTCCAAAAATCATTATCAATTATTCAGGAATGAATACAAAAATAACATCAAAAGTGATCTGAAAATAAAATAAATCAGTAAAAAAAATTTTAATAGAAAATTAAGCATAAGATTATTACAAAAGTACTCATTGGTACATGAGAAACATTATGCACATATCCTCAGTTCAACATATATCATGTATAAATATAAAAATTTTTTACATAAAACCTGAAAATAAGTAAATTATGAATATTAAAGAAGGAAAAAGACCATAGTGCCCAGATCTAATGTTTGTGGGCGATTCAAACCAGTGCATTTATATTTTTACATTTTCACAAATAGGAAAAAGAAGCAATCCAAAAAATTTTTTTATACATTTCTAAAATTGCTATATTTAGTGCATTCTTCTTTTTACAAAAATTTTAAACAAAAAGATTTCTTTCAAGAAATTGAGGTAAAATTATTTAGACTCAATTAAAAGAAATCAGAAAATATTCATACACAAAACCCTGCAGATTGGAACGAATTATTTTTTTAGTGTCTCTATTTAAAGATTTTAAATTAAGATTGAACAGAAATCTATTTTATCATGAATAATTTTATGCAAATTGAGCATGGAAAAGATTCAAAATTAAAAAAACAGACTTCTAAACTACCTCACTTTTCGGCTCATTAGAGACAAAAATAACCAAATTAAAAAAGAGAGAGAAGAGGAGAAGAAGTCAACCAAAACCGACCTCACATTTTTTCCTTCATCAGTCTTTTTTATACTATGTAGTAAATTTTCTTCATTAAACACAAAATAGGAAACAAATATCTGAAACAATTTTTGTTTAAATATAAAATAGCAACGAATATTTCTTATCTGATCCTAGGGGTTAACAACTCGTGAAGTCAGGTGTACACCTTCGCTGAAGTCACTGGCGTGAAGTCACTTGAATTCACATGAAGTCACTTGAATTCACATGAAGTCACTGAAATCAATTGAAGTCAGTGTACAATCCATCAGTCGAGTTGTGAACCCCTCGATCTGATCCGACTCAAAACTTGATAACTTGTGGACACACTGTTGGACGTTCAATTCTAAGATTACCCCCGTGGAAGGGGAAAAAATATGGAAATTTTTTTAAAGATATGTACCAAGTATGAATATATTTGCATAATTTACTATAAAATAACGTCATATTATGTTAATGTCCACTAGGGCACAAAACGCCTAAGTATAAGAAAGCAGACTTTCAACTTTCCACTTACCTTAAATCTAATAAGGCCCAATTCGTTCAAAATCTAAATCATTAAATTGTGCCTTTGCGGCAGCAATAACACGATAACACGGCTCACGCCAACCGCTTCAATTCACTTCACTTGTTTTTACACTTCTCTTATTTTGACACTTCACTTATTTTGACGGGAAATACCGGCAAGACTGACCATAGATTATAGAGTTAGAAATTCCCGAGAATCTGTAAGAATATTCTCGTTCTCTGTTGCTAAACTCCATGAAGCTGGTCCCAAAACTCGACCTTCCATCTCGGACATTTTCAAAGTTATGCCGCGCGGAAAATTTGAATTATTAAATGTGTTCTATTTTTAAAGAATGTAGAGTGATGAATATTGAAAAAACATTTATATTGATATTAGGAAGTGCTTCTAAAACATTATTAAAATATATTGATTTCTATTTTTCCCTGACAGCTACCTCATTTCCCTGACAATTCCCTGACACATTTTTTTCCCTGACATTTCCATGACTTCCCTGACTTCCCTGACATGTGGCCACCCGGTTTTGTTACTAAAGGAGTGCACAATTTTTTATAAATTATTTTCCTTTACGTCAGTGTTGCCACCTTAAAAATTAAACTGCAATTATGTATGTATCTGGATCTCTTATCATTTGCGCCAGGTAAAGTTTCTTAGGTGACCAATTTTCATTTAAATTAGACAGAGAGGTCAAACTTAGAGTGTCAGCATGGTTTTGAATTTTGATGTATAATTCTATGATAGAAATGGAGGAAATCATATCTAAGAATTTAATTAAAAATTTTCTTTTTGATTTGTTAAAATCATTCAAACATTACCTGCGAATTCTCCAGGAGTTATAGAATTTTTCTCAGACTGCCGCATTTTCTGAACCACAGTAGGTATTCAGGATTCACAAAATTCACACCCAAGTTTGCATATTTAGTTCGTGAAGCGGGCAGCAAGCGACCGCACTTCATGGTTTCCTAGAAACAAGTACAGCGAAGATTTTTCTGCTTTTCGCAAAATTTACAATTCCGTAAAAAATTTGTTTCACCTTTAGGAAAACTTTCTATCACGTATCAAGATTTTCAGACATTGATTTAATTCTGAGCCTTTCTCTGTTTTTTTTCTAGCAATTACAAATGTCCCATTTGTTTCAAAATTTGAATCTCGATTTTTTTGGGCTCCAATCCTTAACGTGAAAATCAACCCCTTGACACCAAGTAAATATGCCTTGTCTGATATCAAAATATCTGCAATTCGAGATTTTTCTTTTACACTTCGCAAGAAGCTTCTGGCTGTAATTCAAAACAAAACTTTTACAAGTTAAACTAAAAACTTCAGAAAAAAGCAACTACCTGACATTGCCATAAGAGAAGATAGTTCCAAACAGTAACCAATTGTTCAAGTAAGCACGTTCTTTAACTCGCATCAATATTACGGCCCCATCAAGTGACACGTGGACAAAAAGTTTACGAGTTCAGAAAAAACCACAATTTTCTAGCACTGATATGAGAGAAGATAGTTATGAACAATATTGAATTGTTTAAACAACTGTGTTTGTTAACTGGCTTTGTTTATTGCTTCATGGAGTAAAAAGTGGGTAACAGGTTGAAAATTTCAGAAGAAGCCGCAACTATCTCGCATTTAGAAAGTAGAAGTTAGAAATAGACAATAATAAATTATTTAGATATTTTTTTTTTGCTTGATGTAATTAATTATTAATTCACTCCAAGCGAGCAGTGGACAAATAGTTGAAAAAAATCAGAAAAACCGCAACTTTCTAGCATGATTAAAATTGAATATGATGAAAAATGATAATAAATTTTTTAAACAATTAATGTTTTGAACATCACTCAATCATTCTACTCACTTTTATTGAAAATTGAACAAAAATTGGGAAAATTTCGAGAAAACTTCATTTTTCTAGCATTATTATAATAGAATATCATTAACAATAATAATAATTTGTGTAGGCAATTATGTTTGTTAACATTAATCAAGTATCACCTCACTCTAATTGGAAATTGGACAAAAAGCAGAACATTTTTGAAAAAACCAACACTCTTCCCATCTCTATTTTGAGAGAAAATTGCTGTTCACAATGAAAAAACAGCGAAAAAGTCACAACTGGCGTCGAAAACTCGCAAAACCCATTTTTTCACCTGTGGGGTTTTTTCGGGACCCTATCAAACACACTTATGGGGGTGATAGTTGAAAAGTAATATTCAATTCGTATTTCATGGCTATTTGTGAACACAAATGTTGAGTTTCAACTTATCGACGATTCTGTGTGAAAATTACAAAAGCGTCCTTGTTTCTTATTGAAAATACGCGTTAAACTTTATGGGGCTGGCGTCACCTCTAAATATCATTGTTTCCAAAACAAACAAAAAATTGATTTATTTTTGTGTGGATCTGAACAAATTTCCGAACAATATGCATGAAAATTCGATAAAGAAATATTTGGACCACCCTAATGTAACATGTATACGCTGTGAAAATAAATTGATTGATAAATGAAAATTGTATCAATTAATTCACTGAAATAGCACATTGTTGAGACTGTTATACTTAGTGATCACATTATGTAAGTAGCATAAGAATTTTAGGACATGAAAAATTGTAAATAAAAGTTTTCAAAAGTATATTGAGTAAAAATTATAAGAGCAATTTGTTGCATTATTAAACTTTTGCAGTGCATACCAAAGAGCAGGTTGAAGGCAAAGTTCCGTTATGTAACTATCGTATCTACATTTTAGGATTTTCGAGAAAATGTGATTTTCAGACATATATCAAGAATGTTATTTTTTTTCATTACTTTTTTGACTCTCTGATACGAAGGAAAAACAAGAGGAAAATGTTCGGACGTTGTATTTAAAAAAATTCCATGGAAATAGTTTTCAAAATACATATAAAGAAGCTATGTAATAAATATAATATATACATAATATATACACGTAAGACGCACACACGGGCGCGTATCCCACAAGGAACGAAGGTGAGTGTGGGACCTACCGAAACGGCACCTACCCACTAAAACTTAATTCCTTTTCCCGCCAACCCACGTCCTCGGAACCGCTTTCGCATTACTTCAAGGACAAGGGGGTAAGGCCACTAAGTCGTGCTTCGACTTCCCTCTTGTAGAGCCAGCTTGGCATTCCAACACTCCTCACCCAACCAAGATGCACGCATCGTCCTCAGTGGTGTGGGGTACCACAGCCCGGGCTAGTCGGCCTTTGGCATCTTGGCTGGGTGAGATTCTTCAACTTGGTCGCCCTTGAGGTTTCCTCGATGAGGCTGCCTCTTGGAACGACCAACACCTCCTTGTGCCGGGCAGGTGGTCCGTCCGGAAATTCTCTCCCTTTGCAGCGCAGAGGTAGCACTGCGGATTGCTTTCGCATTCCGCAGCTCTATAGCCCTCTTTGCCACACCTCCAGCAGGCCCTTGTTCTGTCGGGCCCCTCGCACCTTGCAGCCACATGGCCGAAGCCCTGGCAGCGATAACACCGGAGAACCTCCGTCTTTTTCTTCACTCTTCAGGACACCCATCCTACCTTGAGGTGTCCTGTTCGAAGGAGTCTTGACGCAAGCTCATCTTTCAGGTTCACAAAGTCCCTTAGATTGCTTCTGTAGGGTTTTTTTGTCAGGCTTACCTTGACCTCTCCGGGAGCTTCCCCGAAGTGGCTTCTTACAGCCGCCTCGACTTCCTCCGCAAAAGTTACTGTGTCGAGGTCCAAGACCTCGACTTCGACACGAGGGACGAGTTCTCGCACTCTAGCCTCCTCGCCGACAGCCTCCTTGATGGCAGCTGACAATTTGTCTCTGCCGCTTGCTGCTGGTCCAACTTCCACCAAGACCTCCCCGTTCCTAGTCTCCCTGGCCCCCCTGATTTTAACGCCAAGGGCGTCAGGGTTGACCTTCTCTTTCAGGCCATTAAGGACTTGAGCGTAACTCATACCCTCGGCCGGTTTGATAACAACCACCTCGGGCCGAGCTCGCGTCTGCGCTTTCTTTGCCTGTTTCCTGATGTTTGTATCAGGCTTGTTCACTCCATCTGTCCTCTTCGGAGTCAAGGTCGCGACCGCCTCAGCTTCATGCGTTCTAGGCTTTTTCTTTCTCCGGTTTGAACTGGTCGCCACAAGGGGACTGAAAGTGGACTTCCGACCTCACTTCCCATGTTGGATGTTGGGAGCCTCTGCGGCTTCTTCTGTTTGGCTTCCGCTCTGGCTCGTGTTTTTATCCATCTTCACGTTATTCAGACGCTTTTTCTCGACCTGCTCTTCGACATGTATAATGGCTTCTTGGTAGGAATGTTCCGCAGCGCCTAAGGTCAATGCCATCCTCTTCATTAAAACTTGAGCCTCCTTCAGTCCATCCCTGATAGGCATGAACATATTCCTCTTCGTGGAGCAGAAGTCCTGCGTCCTTTCCAACACATCGTCCAAATCAACATAGATTTTCCTAGCCTTATCCATCTTTTCCTCCGCATTTCTTCGGTCCTGTCTGGACGACCTTTCACTGTCATCCACCACTTCTACCACATCTAGATTAGAATTCCCACGAATAGCCTTTCCGCGCCTTTCCTAGTCCATCCCTAATGAGCATGAACATGTTGCGTTTGGAGTTGCAGAATTTCTGCATCTCCTCCAGCACATTCTGGAGGTCATCCATGAGTTTCCGACCTTCCTCCATATTCTCGTACGCATCCATGATATCAAGCTTGGCATGAGTCTTTTGACTCAAGTCAAGCTTCTCCACAACGTCCAGCTCTCCTTCCAACTCTTCACATATACTCCTGTTTAAAATTGTAATGTTCTCCATTAGCATTCCACGAGTATCTAGGGAAGTAAAAGTCTACCCCCGCAGAGCCCCGCACGCGGGGGTAAGGTCTGCATACTCTAGAAGGCGACCTGGTATCCTAGAGACACCATTTGGAACACCACACCCCTGGTGCCACGCAGCCTTCGGCACGGTGGATTAACGTCTTGACTTGGACGTTTTTTGTTCGCGACCATCCTTGGACCCTTGCCAGCGACAGCTTATTGAGTAGTGTAACCGTATTCAGAAGAAACCTTCGTTACAGGACCGCAACAGGAAGCGTTCATGGTTTTTTCTCGGTGTGTCCTTCACCCAGTCTGTTTGGTCCGCGGGGCCTATTTTATTTTAGCCCTACCCTCTATTTCCAGCGAGCATTCCCCTATCCACCACCCGGGGACGCGCCACGTATGGGTTACAGACTCCCACGGTCGTGTAGAATTGTGAATGGATACATTGCAAATGATGGTGATACCGTTCTTTGGTTTGTTTATTATTGGATTAAATGCCTTGTGTTTCTCCTTTATATTAAGGAAGTTAGATTGGCTTCTTTAAGAAAGTTGATCGTTTTTTAAACTTCGGTGTGTTTCCCTAGAGCTTCTTGGAGTGAGTTTGGGATTTTGAGTTTACGTCGAATATCACTAAGCATTGTACATTCGATAATTAGGTGGTTTCACTGATTACACAGTTGCACTGGTCACTTATTGTAGGGTCTGATTCATCAAGGAGGTACTTGTGCGTGATTTTGGTATGACCGATTCGGAGTCTGGTGAGGAGAACTTGTTCCCTTCTTGTGAGTATTTTCCATGAGAGGTGATTTGGGTTATTCTTCTGAATAGTTGGAACGTCATTTTGATTTAAGTCGTTGGTTTCTCCCCAATATTGGAGGGCGATTCTTTGAACTTAGTTTTTGGCATCTGGTAAGGATATTCTCAGGGTTTTCTCCACGACTGGTAGTGGAGTTGCGAAATTGGCCAGTATGTCTGCTTGCTAATTCCCGTTGATATTTTTATGTGAAGGGACCCATATGGTCATGATTTGCTCCTTTAGTTGCTGGCATTCGGTATAGTTTTTTTTGGATTTGTTGGATCTCGTGAGTAAATAGCGCATCCTACTCCTATTTCTGTTTTAGATCCGTCAGTAAAGAGAAGGGTTGAACTGCTGTAGCTTTGTTCGATATTTTGGTATAATTGTAGCCATTGGTTTGTAGCAATATCTTTCTTTGAATTGTTTGTTAGCCTAAGGTCCAACTTTGAACGAAGCAGAGACCAAGGAGGGTCTTGGCTAAGGACATTGTGTTGGATTGGGGGTAACTGAATTGACGTTAACGTTAAGTATTCTCCTAATATTTTCCTCATAGGTTTTAGGAGGCATGGTCGTAAATTGGTTTGTTCTTTTGGATTCTTTAAGAAGAGTAGTTCATGGGTTGAGTTTTCTGGGGTTGCTGCTATCGAGACTGCTTGTTTCAAGGTGAGTTCATATTCATACATATTTTTTGACTGGTTTTGTAGATGGGATCTAATAGTGCAAGGGTGTCTTTTGTTGCTGAATTGTAGATTGTAGACCCGTGGTCTAATTTTGATCTGATAGTGGCTTCGTATGTAAGTTATAGAACGCTATGGTCGGCTCCCCAACTTCTATTAGCTAGGATTTTGAGAATTCCGATCCGTTTTTTGCACTTATCTTTTAATTTGAGTATATGTTGTCTCCACGTTCACTTTTGGTCAAATAGTAGACCTAGTCATTTGATTACTGTTACTATCTTGATGTCTTGTTTGTCTAACTGTAAAGTTGGGGTTATTTCTGGAATTTTTTCACAGGGGAAAATTATATATTTAGTTTCTGTTCAAGTAAATTTATATTTAATTTTCAGGGACCAATTCCATATTATGTTTAATGTGTTTTATAAGGTTTTCAAAGTAGATTCGAAGTCCTTTCCTTTACAGTACATGATCAGGTCGTCTGCAAATATTGTTGATCCTACGGGTTTATCGATCCTGCGTATGACGTCATTGATTCAGATGAGAAAGAGGGTTGTACTCATGACTGAGCTTTGGGGTACTCCGTTTTCCAGGGTGAATCTATTGGACAGTTAATCATTGACTCTAACTTGCATATACCTCTGGTGGAGATAGTTTTTGATGAAAGCTAACAGATAACCGTTAATTCCTTCTTGTTCCAGGGTTTTAATTATTTGGTGTCTCCATGTCATTTCGTATGCTTTTTCAATATCTGAAAAAAAATCTTATTAGTTGCTGAATATTAGAGAATGCTCCACTGATTTTAGTTTGGAGGTTGATAAGTGGATCTAGGGTGGATCTTTTATGTCTGAATCCACTATGTTGGGGGGCAAAACTTTTTTTTTTTTTTGATACCAGCAGAGTCGAATATTGACTACTTTCTCGAATAGTTTGTACATTGTGCAGGTTAGAGCGATTGGACGACAGTTTGTTGGATTCGTGTGGCCTTTGCCAGGTTTCGGGATCGGAATGACTATTGCTTCTTTCCATTGCTGTGGGAACTTTTTATTTTTCCATACCAGATTAAATATGGAAAGGAGGTTATTTTGCCCAGAGTTGGATAACTTTTTGTAGAAAGAATAAGGGATTTCGTCAGGTCCAGGACTTTTGCCTTTTGAGTTATTTATTGCATCTTGGATTTCTACCCATGTTAGTTCTGAATTGATTTCTGGGTTTGGTGGATCGTCACCGGTTATCTCTAGAGAGTCTTTGGTTTCTTCTGAGATTTTGGATGATCCAAATGTGGGATGGTAGTTGTCGTTGCTGGAGTTATTTGAGCATCATTCTCCAATTAAGTATGCCATTATCTTAGGGTCATTCCTTATTGTTCCATCAGATTTTTTTCAGCATGATATTCTTGTGGTTAAAAAGTTTCCTGTTATTCCTCTTATTTTATTCCATATAGTCGTCGTAGTTGATTGATTATTGAATGTTGTGAGATAATCCGTCCATGATTTTCTGCTGCTCTGTAAGTAGGTTCGACGGGCTGTTGCTCTTAGTTTCTTGAATATTATTTCATTTTCCAAAGTATTCTTCTTATTCAATTGATTAAATGCTTGATTTTTTTCTGCTCTAGCTTTTTGAAAGTGTTCGTCCCACCACGCTGTGTGTGTATTCTTATTTATTGATGCTGTTTTGCCCATCGCTTTGTCAGCTGCTTTATTTATTACTGAAGTGAAGTTTGAAACAATTTCATCGATTTCGAGGTACACAAGGATAGGTCTATTGAATTGAATGTGTTGTGAGCGATACTGTAGTATCAAAACCGTAGTGGGTTATCTGTGTCATCTCTCACTATTGTTGTTATCTCCTCTGCTCATTGATAATTTTCGATTAACAGTTTAAGTTGCGTGAAGTTTAGAGGGAAATCAGTGGGATTGTTGTCAGTGGGATTTCGGATTTATTTGATGTAGATGTTGATAACGGCCGTTTCTGATTACTGTTCACCTGGTCCAAATCTGGGAATTCAGGGGAATTTTTCTGTTCAGGTATGTCAGTTTCTGTGTCGAGGTTACCTGGATTCGTCTCTAATGTTTGATTGCATGTCATTATGTTTGTGTTTGACTCTCATTGTTTGGCTAGATGACCTTGTCGCTTGCACAGGAAACAGCTTGTTGTTTTTGGAGCTATAAATATGCGGTAGGAAGTTTCTTCGTAATTTACAATTACTAATTCTGGTAATTTTTCGATGTCCTCTGGCTGAATAAACATTTGTCGTCGAAAACTGAGAACATGAGAGAAACTTTGATCTGGTATACTTGCTCTAAGGAAACTAATTTTAGAAGGGATTATAATTCCGCACTTTTGGAGTTCTGTTTCTAAAACTTCGTGGGTTTTTCTTATTATTGGAAAAGATATGTTATGTTGTGCACTTGTTTTGGGATTCACTGATTTTAGCTGGTTGAGATTCATTTTATTTTGAGTGCTTATGCACTCTCCATCAGAGCTTGTTTACTTTAATGATGCTTTTTACAGCAAATCACTTATAATGCTGAGGAAACTTTATTATCCGACACTGAACTCTCGAACTGTATCCGTTCGTACTAAAAATGACCGTTCGCTTCGGAAAACAAGCTGAGACTGTTTATCACTGTCTTTTCCACTATACATATATAATCTTATATGTATATAATTTTTTTCACCTGGGCAGCGTGACTGGTGCACGGGGTAACCCGCAATCGGTTGGAAGGTGGGGGGGGGGCGGGCAGAGCGATAGAGAAAGATAACACAATAAAAGCAAAGTGGCCACACGCTTCTTCCGCTAGGTCACTCTACTTTGCACGCCCACGCATCGCCACGCATTCAACAGCGGCATCGAGACTTTAGACTCAGTAGATAAGAAATATTTTGATTACAGTGCGCTTCTGTACCACCAGAAGGCTTTAAAACGCAGCGACATCTTTCGGAACGCTGGCGTACTAAACGCTTCAAAATGCCGGCCAAACTTGTGAAAAGTGGCCATAACAATTCTCACCCAAGCTTGACACCAGCATTGGGAGACTTAACGAAACATTCACCCAAGCTTGACACAAGTTTGGGTACTATTAGGGTGGAGGATTAGGGGGCCTGGTTTAGGCGGTTAAACTCTTAGGCGCAAACGAGGCGCCGATCCCTTGTGTTACCGCTGTCTCGGCTACACCACGAGCTCTGGCGAGTATTGCAATCACACGAGGAAGAAGTTTCACACAGGGACCGTGTGTGGATTTCAGGGTCTCATAACCGTCTCCAAGCGTGCTGTCGTCAACTACTCAACTGTCATGTGGTATGTAGACAGCGCCATAGTCCGGCGATAATGTTAATCGCTGAGCGACGATGAAGTCTGCTACAGTTAGTCGTTACTCAATCAGATCAGGCCCAGGCCTATAAATTTGTTTTGGAGATCGTTTTCAGGCGCTAAAATCGGACTCATGCTAGAGATGTGATGAAAATGCAGTTAATTATATTCTCAGTTATTTATCACAAGAATATTACGTATATTGTTCACACACAATATTTCATTCAGCAATTTCAAATTATTAACTAATTAATTATTAATTTTTTTTTTTTAATTCTAAATTCATTGGATTTATATTTATGTATTCTTGATCCAAGTCGTTTCATTGATTCTATTATTTTTCTTATTATAGGTATACAAACCCTCATACACAGGGACGAGTGGCTTCTTTAAAGTAAACTCTGCTTAATAGTGACAACTATTTGATTCAATTTACATTTATTGTATTTACCGTCCGCAGTAAATTGAATCCTTGAATGGTATCAAAGAAGGCAAATAAGTTTTTTTGTTCTTTTGCTTCCTCATAGAGGAAGCTTTATAATGGTAACATTTTCCGAAATTTTGTAATTCATTTAATTAAACCCTCCCTAATTTAAAAATTTCTAATGAAATGTTCTAAGCAATTGTCCGGATGTGTGTGTGTGTGTGTGGATGTGTGGATGTGTATGTGGATGTCACGCTTTTTTGTGAACACAATAACTAGAAAACGGTTGCAGATAAATTCATGAAATTTGAAGGGCTTATTTTCCACACTAATATCTTGAAACTGACCGAAGGATTTCTAAAAATATTCATTGCATTTTTCTTCAGCATTCAATAATATTTTAAAAATCGTTTTTTTATAGTAAAACTTTTTTCATTAGCATAATTCAAAGTTGATGCAAGGATATAAAAGATTCCTTGGTTTGAGACAAATCGATAGACCTGTGATATTAATACATTTGATTAAATAGTAGGGAAGTTATGGTAGTTTATATATTTTGAAAATCGGGTTTTTATAGTAAAACTTTTTTCATGAACATAACTCAAAGTTGCTGCAAGAACAGAAAAGATGTGTTGATTCGAGTCGAATCTATTGACCTATAATATTAATAAATTTTATCGAAGAGTAAGGAAGCTATGGTAATTCATAATATTTGAAAATACGGTTTTTTTATAGTAAAACTTTTTTCTTCAACATAATTCAAAGTTGATGCAAGAATATAAAATATTCTTTTTGGTTCGAGACAAATCTATTGACCTATATAATTAATACGTTTTATCAAATAGTATGGAAGTTATGGTAATTTATATATTTTGAAAATCGGTTTTTTATATTAATACTTTTTCCGTTAATATAATTCAAAGTTGACGCAAGAACAGAAAAGATGTGTTGATTCGATTCAAATCGATTGACCTATACTATTAATACATTTTATTGAAGAGTAAGGAAGCTATGGTAATTTATAATATTTGAGAATACGGTGGTTATAGTTGGAATTTAGTTGGAATGGAAGCTTCTAATGTGTCCCCTAAGGGTTTACATTGTTCTTGTATCTCTTCCCTATTCCTTTTACACACCCACCAAACACTTACTTGGTGGTGGAAGGGGGACCTACAGTTTAAGGTGGGTTCCGAACCACCAAGAGCAACAGCCTTAAGTACTTAGAGAACCTTTTTCCTAGAGGTACCGGTCCCACGACTCTCCAAGAATGAACAACTCCCTTGCTAGGCAAGTGTTCACCGCATGGGCCACCGAGGCTCTTCCAGAGTGCGAGGCGGGAATCGAACCCGCAAGCCGACGGAGTGGGTCTAAAGCCTATGCCTTAACCCCCACGCGCGAAAAAATGCTATTTTTTTGTAATTTTTTTTTAAACATGAAGAAAGATATTGATGTAGGGTTTGTTGTGCCTAATAAATATACTCTTACATTACATAAAAAAATTCTCTTTATTTTATTTTATGCGCTCTATATATATTTAAATGGCACTTGCCTCAAAACCACGTTTTTACCGCTTGCTGAAAAAATCTCCGAAACTACCGAATCGATTGGTCTGAAATTCATTCCATATATTCTATACATACACTGTTAGAAATGTTTGCAATTTTGGTATACACGGGCATATTAAATTTCCTATATGTTTACCAAATTCATTACACTTTTTAATTTTAGTGTACTTACGTATACTAAATTTTTTTTATGAAGCTGTATATGTACTAAATTCATTGAGTGTGCAGTAAGTGTCTTTCACGTGTATGAATTTAATAGTTCCTGTATTCTATAATTCATATACGTGTTTAATATATTCAGCTGCGCAAGCGCGTTTGGATTTACGCGAGTCGAGCAACCTGGCTGATGGCAGGCTCGTGTGCCACTGCATTCGTTAGAATTCATTGTAATGCTGAAAGGTTCGGCTTCTTTTTGCGAGGATCTGCGAAGTATTCTCTTTAAAAGGTATGTTCAATTTATTAACGTAAATGTAGCTTAATTATATGATTGTTTGAAGATTAAAACTTTGTTCTTTAATTTAATTTTTCATCTGATCATGTTTATAGATGATGAAGACGAAACGCGTATACTGAACTTAGTATATACGTATACTCAATTTCGTATACATGTATACTGAATTTAGTATACTCGTATACTAAATTTCATGTACGTCCATACTAAATTCAGTATATTTATGCATATACGAAATTTACTGTACGCTGGTATACTAAATTTCATTTCATGTTGTGCATTCTTGCTTCCATTACATGTATACTAAATTTAGTACAGATTTTTCTAACAGTGTATACATCAACCGGTGGTAGCAGATTTATAAGAAAAATTATTTTTACTATTATTTTTTGCAGAAAAAATGCAAAAAAATGAGATTTTTTATTTTTTTTTCTTCAAATTGCCGCAATTTTGTTTTTTTTTGCATGTAAATGAAAAAATCTGCTATCACCGGTTGATTTATATACGTATAGAATATGTGGTATACATTTCAGACCAATCGATTCGGTTTCGGAGATTTTTTCAGCAAGCGGTAAAAACGTGGTCTTAAGGCAAGTGCCATTTAAATGTATATAGAGCGCATAAAATAAGCTAAAAAAATTGTTTAAATGTAATTTAAGAGTATATTTATTAGGCACAACAAAGCCTACATCAATATCTTTCTTCGTGTTTTAAAACAAAATTACAAAAAAATCGCATTTTTTTCGCGCGGAGAAAGTAGAACCCTGCCTTGCTCATGATTTAAAGTTGATGCGAGAATAGAAAAGTTGTCTTGCTTCAAGACAAATCGGTTGACCTATAACATTGATACATTTTATTGAAGAGTAAGGAAGCTATGGCAATGCATAATATTTGAAAACACGGTTCTTTATAGTGAAACTATTTTCATGAACAAAAGACGTTTTGATCATAAATTTTCAAATTGAGTAATTCTGTCAATTTTTGTGAAGAAATCATGAAGCTGGGAAAAGGATAGGGCGTCTTTGTGTTAAATAAAATTTCTGTAATATTTTTCAGTTTAGCATTTTTTGTAAATTTTTATTTTCAAATTGATCAAAATGGAAAGAAATAACTAATGCTTCCTCTATGAGGAAGCAAATACATTTGCTAACGGGAAGCAAAGTGCTCGTGAAATGAGCACCATATAATTATAAATACAAACAAAGTGGAAACACTCGAGATCGAATTCACAGCTAGTTTATGTATATAATATGCACATAATTTTTTTATCGAGTATATAAATAATTTATTAATTATAAACTATACCAAATTTTTATATCGAGGATGTTAATTTGTATATGTTGCAAAATTTATGGAGCTATAAATTTGTGCTTCATTCATTTTTGAGAATGAAATATTAGTGACAAATTAAATTAATATACAATAATATTCAGGCATTACTTCCGCTTTATCATCATATTCCATCACTTCATTCAACTTATCAATACTGTTTATTATTGGTTACACTATAATTTCCATCCCGCATATGTTTCTTCACTAATGTTCTGTTTCCTCCAATCCTGTTCGTACATTTTTGGTTTTTGAATATTTTTAATTATTTTTCTTCCTTCTGACACTATTGATTGTTCCTGTTCACGTAAAATTACGGCTGGTGCAGTTGTCGTCGTCGTAATATTGGTATCTTGCAATGATTGCTGAAAAAAATATTGCATGAATATTAAGTTTAATACCTCATCGGACATTTCAAACCAAATTTTTTCATATATTATTGAATTTTAACGGCACACGGTGAAAATGTATTGAGTAAGCTTTCTCGATTGCGTTGCGTAGAACGGGAGCATAGAAGCGTTTGGAAAAACTTTCAAAGACAGTTGAGTAAAATTCTGGCATGAAATACCGGCGCAGTACATACAGCCAGTGCTCTCGCAGGTTTGGCATATGTCTGGGATGATAACAATGTTCTGCACTGAACTACCTTTTCTGGCCTCGTACTGATAGTCGGTACTGGTAGATAGTGCTGGTACACCTATACTGGCATATATCTTCCATTATAAAAATGTTCTGCACTAGACATTCTCTTGCACATCAGTATTTTAACATTAAGGTTCCGTTAAATATCTTCTGTGTAAGGTCCAACACAATAAATTCAATATATGAAAGAAAACTTTGCAGCTGTTAAAAAAATTCCAAAAATTAAATTTTGAAAATTTTTTAATATATCTTCTGGACGCATAGTGTGGTTTCGAATTCGATCAAGTTCGCAAAAAAAAAAAAAATATCTGATCTGCAGGAACTTTCATGAAAATGGTTTTTTCAGGCAGCTCATCGCAAATTTCGAATCCACATTTTCAAAGAAAAACAAAAAAAAAATAGCGGTTTCGATATGGCGCCAAAAAACTCGAATAGATCATCCTGTTTCAATGAAATTTACTGGAAGGGGTTTTTCGGGCTGCTGGTTTGCAATTTTTAATTCAAATTCCTAAAAGTCAAAATAGTGACTCCAATATGGCTCTAAAAAACTTGAAAAATGATCCGACCTAAATAAATTGTATGGTACATATGTTTTTCGGGCAGCTAATTCCAGATTGGAAATCTAAATTAAAATGAAAATAAAATGGCAACTCCAATATGGCACCCGCAACCTCGAAAAATGGTCCAATCTGATCAAAATTTACGGTCCATGTGTTTTTCGGGCAGCTGATTTTAGATTGGAAATCCAAATTTTCAGAAATTGTATGACGACTGCAATATGGCTCGTTAAAGTGCTACAAAAAAATTAAATACAGTGTAGATGAACCTGTTCTTTTAATTGAAATTCGCATGACTACGGATATGAACTTAGTAGGAACCAAAAGACAATTTACTTATAAAGTTGCCCGAAAATGACAGTAACACCTTAAACTAAGACAGCAAAGGTAAAAACCGAATCACCTGGTATCCACGGACCAATAATGACACCAAACAAAAATCATACCAGAACACAACACTCGCATCAAACTAGATAGCCAAACTTGAAGTATCATATTCTGATCCTGCTCTGATACACCGCTAGACAGCGTTACGATTTTCCCTCCCCACGTCCTTTATTTTAATTTTTGAAATTGACAGTTATGTGTGTAAATTTCAGCAAATTCATTTGATTGAAAATTGAGCCATTAAACCCCGACAGATTCCAAGTAACAAACAGAAGTGTTATGTATTAGATTGTCCATCAACGCGTCGAGAAAAATCTCATCATTTTCCTATAGATGGGCGAATGTTGCTAAAAGTTTAATAAATATCACTTTAAAGTTCAAAATTTTCTTTTACCATTTCACTGTCAGTTCTTTATAAAACACAATTTTATTTTAAAACCCAAGAGAAAAATAATTATTCTAATCATTATTTATGTATTTTTATTTGTTATTTCTTGTTTTCTTATAATTTTATTTACTTTCTAATTTAATTTATAAATTACTAATTGTATTATCAATATCATCTTAGGGATCCGAAATACCGCTATGTGGTCTCACTGGAACCTATCGTCCTTAATTTTTAAAGCGGTGAGTGACCAGAGGCTGTTCGTATTCTACCAAAGTGATTGTATGTGTGTTTGGAGTGCAGTGTATACGTTGCATTGTATTATTTTTGGGCTCGTTGGTGCTTAAAAGACTGTTTGCCAGTTTCGGAGGTCAACAGATCTCGCGCAGCTAATACGTATAACTATGGGTGCTTGTCCCTAGTGCAATAAGTCAATATTCAGAGCATCGCTGGGCGCTGTTTCCTGCATACAGTATGGTGTATTAAGCCCCTTAGCCTGCGTCAATTTCGGATTGTCAAAAAAATCATTTGATGATCTGAAAAAGGGAATAATCGATTTGATTTGCGTAAATTGCAAATCACCTAATGCTAGCGGCACCTCTTTAAGTTTAGATGAAAGCTCCAGCTAAGTAGAGATATCATACCTGCCGGTAAGGATCATGTAGCTAACACTTGACTTACAACAGTTTCTCCTGCCCCTGTACCTGCTGCAGGCCTGCCAACTGGATAAATCGAGGCGATTCACAGTGCGGTATTATAAGCTTAGACGTTAGCGGCCGTGCAGGCGCAGGAACAGATCAGAAACCTTTTCAAGGAATTCGAAACTAAGCAGCATGAGTGGATCACAAATAATAACACTACAGTTTAGGAAATCGAGACGGGAATTTAAGAGAATCCTCGCAGAATCGATTTGCTTGAAAGTTCCACTGTTAGCAATGCGGATCAGGTCACTCAGATAAAGACGGGTTATCTATTAAGCCGAATGAGGATTATCCATCGGTCCTGGAATTGGTTGACAAGACACTTAATGCTCCCTTTGCTAAAGATGACCTTCTGATTGTTTATCGCAATCTTAAATCCCCATCATGTAATCTACTGCTTGCACCCTTCATCGTTGCCAAATTCAGTATACAGTTGATAAGGGATAAGATAATCGACCAGAGGAAAAAAGTACATATTTCTCTATGACCAATCTCGGCTGGCCAAATAATGTGAGAAGTCTCGTTTTCATACGTGAGGCTTTGCCGCCCTTTAATTGAAGGCTCTATGCTTCTGAATTTGATTTTAGGAGACAAAAGAAGATATAATATCTTTGGATTGCAGGAGGAAAGATCTGCAATACATAGAACGAAAGTGCTGCAATACATAGAACGACTCCAAAAGCAATTAGGCTTTCTACGGAATGGTTACAAATACAATGATGCGATATTTTTATTGTTCGGCTATTTGATGCCCGATCGTAAATATAGCTTCAATTTTTTCAAGTTCTTTATACCTCATACATATGTATCTTCAGATAACAAACTTGATCTCACATTTAAACTAGGAGCTTTTCTAGACGATTTTCTAATTTGAATTTTAATCACTTAGTTTGGGGTGTGTTGATAATGGTTCTTTGTCTCAGTCAGTTATTATGCGTACTGCGTGAGCTCCCTATTTTTAAATTGTATTTCTATAACATTTTTCTCTTAATATATCCATGGACACCTCATGCATTTGTCGTGTGAACGCCCAGTCTCTCTTGGCACATTTTCTAGAATTCAAGCATTTCTTCAGTATATGTTCCTACCATATAATCGCTATTTCTGAATCCTTTAATGACTCTGCCTTGTTGTTTGACGACATCACACCTGAAATACTTTTGGAAAAAACACTTGCAATCGAATCGAATGCCATTGGAACTGATGAGATATTACTCCAAATGAATGAACTTGCCCTTCCAATTATCTTTTCTATTCTATTGCATATTTATAATGCTTCTCTCCATTTCGGTATCTTCCCAGATATCTGGGAGAAGGCTATTATTTGCCCACTTCCCAAAATTTCTGAACCTACTTCCCCAGGAGAATTCCGGCCAAATTATAAATAATATTGTTCAGATGTCTCTTGTATTAAAACTGCCTCGAGTTAGCTAATTATAAGTACAGACCGAAAAAACGGTGTTTTTCTTCAAAACACACCAAAGTGCACATTTTTTAATGAAATTTGTTTATATTATTGTTAATCATCATTTAAATACGACATTTTTCCATCATAGTGATGTTATGCGCTGAATTATTTACAAGATGAGGAATAATAATATGAAAAAAATGAAAATCGCGAAAATGAACTTTTAACCAATTTTTTTGTTTATTGCTCGCTATTGGATAATGTTCTAGTAATGTGACACTATCAAATTAAGTTGATGGCGAAACATTTTACTCTATTTCTAAGAAGCCAGAGGACTTAACTAAAAAAATTGTCATTTTTTCACCACATTTTTGTTTATTTATAAAAAACTGGAGATCTTTTTCAAAAATCGGCCTCGACAATTCTATCCGAAATTTTCTCAGCTTTTTTCTAAAAAAAAGATATCTAAATCGGTCCACAGATTCAGCAGGAATCGTATTTTGAACCCAAAAATATACTTTTTCCCCACTGTGTGGCGTATCTTCTGCTTCTTTCCTTATTCTTTCCAGGATGATAAATAAATAGACATCTGCTCCAAGCAAAATGTCAGCTGCGCTAGTCCCAGTCGTGAAGTCATCAGCCGGAACAAAGCCTCGTAGGTGAGGCCATTCGGAATTGAGCGTGGTGACGGCTGCTTGAAAGGTGGTGGCTTCACGAGCAATGAGTGTCTTAGTCTTCACGCTTATGTGCGAATCGGTTCGTGACGTCACAGTGACGAATGTCCATTCTAAGATATGCCTGATATGCACGTCCACAGGTTAGGGCAGCTGAGCACAAAATTCTTGATGAGGAAGTTGAAGTTTATTCATCAAGGCATCTGAAATGATGGAGATTTGTGGGCATAGATTCATTAACGCTCGAACCTCACGCTTTTGTCCAGTTAAAGACGTTACGCACACTAAGGCAGTACCAAGTATCATCGTCGATGTTCAGCCTGAAAGCGGTTCTGTCATGTGTACAGTAAAGGAAGCATTGCCGCTGAAATTAGGCGCTGCTTTCGCATTATGCACTGTTGAAGATAGCAGTTGAGAAGATCTGTTAACCATGGAGTGATGCTTTCCAGAGCATTTGTGGCAACGTTTTATCTATTGAAACCCCAGGACGCAATGTCAGCCTACGTAGTTTAAGCAACGCTGTTCAGACTCGACAAACTCCTGGCGTTGGTTTAAAGGCTTCTTTTTGAATTCCTGACATTGGAACAAGGAGTTTTGTCCTTGAACAAAAGAAAAAAATCTTGACTTCTTCTATAGAAGAATTTATGAGACTTGAAACTTGATAACATATTTGCTTGACTTCAAAGAATGAGAATCTTTTGAAGGTGCATATAATAAAGCTATCTCGATATCTTCCATGATACAATTTTGACGAGAAAGGCATGAAAGGTATCATACTTCGGCTGTGTATTCGAAGCTCGCAAACTATATTTCGAATATTTACGCATAGCCATGTCCAAACGCTGAACAAGCATGTAGACAAGAACGCCATGCTGTTTGTCTGTTGGCCACTACAATGAAGCTAATGCTTCCACAGCTTCACTCAAATCATTCAAAAATGAAAGTAAATCTGATCCACTCTCCCCAGAGCTCACTGTGAGATTGATGAGTTTGATATACTTCGACGACTTCCAGGCCAATAAATAAGTGTTATTAAATATATTTCCGGATAAAAACTTAGTGTTACAGTGATCAGTCAGTTACCGACAGTCGGTATTTAAAGTTTCAGTAAAGTAGGACACTGAAATGTCATCTTGTCTCAGTCAATAAGAATCGTTCCTACAATACCGACCGAGAAGAAACTTCCACCTAGATGGTACACATTTAGCATGCAACGTGTCGAACCCTCTGAAACTACAAGCTAGTTGTTTCGGAAAGAATCAACGTATGTGGAGTATTACTTTCAGGATTTCATTCATCAGACATTTCAGTAGCATAGATATTGAATGCTAATGATTTTGCTAGGAAAATCCGTCGATGCTTCTATAATATTTCCGTGCATGGCGACATGGCTCAGTTGCGTCTCGCTGATAGTTTCTAAACCAAGAAAAATCTGTTCCTAATATTTCACCGAATCGTTTCATACTTAAATCGCTACAAATGCGCCAATTTGTGCGACTTCAGCATAGCAATGTTCAGTTCAGCATAAAAAACGCACGAATCTGTGTTGTATGGGTATGGATTTTTTGCTTGTGAAAATGGTGCTTACCTCTCATGCAAAATTCAAAACGGAGTTTTCTAGGTGTAGCAGTTTCTCGTTAGAAGCGTGCTTGATGATTCGACGCAGTAGACGAATATACGTATGTGTGCAGTGAGGCGACTCAGTTGCGCTCATTCTCTGATACGTCACTCCTCAGTGCATCTACCTTGTGTTTTCGAATAAGCAACGTTTCGTGTTGTTATTTTGTTGGAGGGATTGCAAATTGTATGTAACAAATCCTCTATCTAGTCCTGATAAGTGGCGGATCCAGAAATCGTGCATCTTTTTTCAACCCGGAAGAAAGAAGGTAGGTTGGATGGGGCCAGCACCCCTCTATCCTACCTTCTTTCTTCCGGGTTGAAAAGAGACGCACGATTTATGGATCCGCCACTGGTCCTGATGGGTGATAAAAAAGCGAATCACATCCTAAATTGTCACCTATGTGTTTGCATACAGTAGGACTTCTCGGATCGGACCTCGATTTTTTCGCTTTTGTGTTTCAAATTTAGTATAATTAATTTTATAAATCAATTTGTAATTTTTACACGTTAAGAAATAGTTACAAAAATTATAAATGATTATCACATATCTAGATTTTTAAACTAATAAATATTGAAAAGTCGAGATCCGATCCGAGAGGTCCTGCTGTAGTTGAAAATAAAATGTCCATTTTCAAAACCTGTTCGCCACTACACGAAAAAAATTAGTTGTTGAAATTTTGAATGACTAAGTCAACCACTCTAGGATAGGGCTAAACGTGTGACATAAATTGGAAGTATCGTCGTTAGAAACTTTAATTAATACATATTTAAAAAGTAAAAAGAATTGTAGAAAGTACAAAATAATTCCAATGAAAATGTGAAGTCCAGAGGAATAGAGTTCTTGAAACACTCATACACTAATAATTCGAAGCCAGTCAATGAAACTTTCGATGACTCCTAACGAGTTTTGAGAAAACAGTGTTGCCAAAAGGAAGTGCAAATGGAAGTGAACAAATATTTAGATTTGTATACGATTGTTTATTTTTCACAAAAATACTTAGAAGTGAAATTTCTTACAAATATAAACATTTCAACAGTTGTATTGAACATCATCAGATGCATCATCAGTTATCTCTGTGATAGTAGCAGATGTCTCTAATAGTCTAATGGTATTAACGAAATTATCGGTCTATGATAACTGAAATATGCGACAAAAGTATGTTTGGGTATACATACACATACATGCGCCCACGCACACATGCGAGAGTAAGATACAGGCTGATTATTTTGATTCAGCGCGCGGAGAGAGGGGATACGCGAATAGAGGATTGCGCAGCGCGCGGAGAGAGGGGACGCCGAGCTAAGGCGGATTGAGCCGACGAGCCCCGAGCGCGTCGTTCCATCTCACGCGTCGCTACGCCAAGAGGCGATCTAACCCCCGTACCGCGCCATTAGATGTTCCACATCAAAAAATTATTCTGCAGTTATATTTATTATATTGTTATTCACATAGACTTACGCGGTATTCGAACTACCTTACACCTATGTCTATGACACATGGGACGCAACCTATCCCTACCAACTAGACCCTACGGCTATTCTAACAAATTTAATATTTTGCACAAATCTCAGTAAAGAGCCAAATTTAACTCCGCGCTCATTTCTTCATTGCCGGACCGAGAGCAAATACTTACTTCTCTCGTCTGATCTCGTCTTACGCTACGTTAGTATGGTTCATTTAAAACTATGATAGCACACATTCTTACTGAATTAGTAAGACTTCTTACTGAATTAGTAAGACTTCTTACTAATTCAGTAAGAATGTGTGCTACCATAGTTTGAAATAAACCATACTAACGTAGCGTGAGACGAGATCAGACGGGAGAAGTAAGTATTTTCTCTCGGTGCAATTACCGCGAATCCATTCAGACATATAAATGCACCACTTCACCTGAGCGTCACTCTGAGCGTCACTACGTGTTAACACAAGCGTCCAATGTGACTGTACATTGTGCATATATAGATATGTAGAAGACAGTCAACGAGTTCTTCGACAACTTATGAATCAGCTATTCGTTTCTGTGCTAGAGAGTTATTGTATTTCAAATCTTCTGGAATCCGGAGGACTTTTTATAAAAAATTGAATGCTTGTCTAAAATTTTGTAAAAATCTGTGGAATAAAAATTCGGGAACTGATGTTCTTAGACTTGGTTCTAATCATTCTTGAACTTTTTTGATAAATGCGGCGGTTCTTTAATAAAAATTAGATGAGATCATAAAAAAAACGTGGCCTATCCTAGAATGGGTGACTCGTCAAGTAAAGTTTCGACAACTTATTTTTTCGGTGTACGTATTTTAACTAAAATACTTTCTTGCTTGTTTGTAGAGTAATACATTGGCTGAGTCGGTTGGCAGTGCGAGCAGTAAGGCTGCCAGGAGGTTATGTGACAGGTCATCGTGTATCTGTAAATCCAATGTACAACATGTACACACAAATATTCCTATGCCACGATTTTAGGAATTGGTTAAACCAGGCCCCCAAGCCGCATTGAATTTTCGTGGGGCAGAGTTTTGGGGACGGAGTACCAGTAAATGACCGCTGAAGGCGCCAGCTAGCGTCAACACAAACGTGCCTGTTGTTATTAATAAAGACCGAACGTATGCGTGGGTCGTGTAGGTCTTGGAATTTGCCTGTATGTCTTTTGACTTTATCATTTATAATAATCTTTATATGTCTTTTTCATATCATTTGCACTTGAAGAACCTTTAAAAAAGGTGTACACAAGAGGTTGTTTAAATGCCTTTTATTTATTTTTCGGATTAATCTCTTGGCGCATCCATACCATAGCATGATCTGGTATTTCGTTTTTCCGATCGATTCCATCGTCGACGAACCCTTCAACTTTGTCTTGTTTTTCATCAAATAGAATTTGAATGCTAATTTGTACATTGTCGAATAAGAGCACATAATGTCAAACGCTTGGCTCCTTAATTTTCTTTTCATCGGTTTCCAGGCACTCAAAAATCACGTCGCAAAATCTTGGCTGCAGTGGTGTCGTTGACAAATTTATTTGCTGATACTTTGTACCCAAGTCGCTAAGCAACTTTGTCCTACAAAAATTCGCTGAGGCTTGGGGGGCCTAAGTTAAACCGTTTGCAGTGAGTCTTATTATTTGAAGTGTCTAGGCACAACGAAAAGATTTGATCAATGCTCACTGAATGTCGGTGAACCTCCAGACTCCGCTCACAACTTGAAGAGTGTTGGGCTCCAGTTCGAACCTCAATTTCAATCTCTTTAGTTCTGTATTTTTTAATTACTTTTTACATAAAATAAAGTGATTGAATTTTGATGATAGATTTTTAGTTTTTCATTTCATACGAAATTATTGAATCGATACATTTCTGTAGCGATACTCGTATTTTTAAGAATGAATGTAAATTATAATTGTCACAAAAATTATTTCAGAACCAGAATGCTTCAAAACTCTTAATACTAGACAATTCTGTATTGTACATTTAGAGATTTCTTGATATTTTTTAACTCTAGCGAGGCTTAACATAGAGATAGAGAACCGGAGGCTTATCAAATAACCATTACGGTTTATGAAAGGGCAGCCAAACGACGGACCTTAAACGACGCCTTCAACAGCGCGTCATGGCAAGAGATACTGGTTGAGCTAAGGCGGAGGGGTATCGAAGAAGGACTGATAAGGTTTCATTAGGTCATACCTGTCCCAGAGAAAAATAACAATCGAGGCAGAAGGGGAAGCCAAAACAATCCCGACAAATAGCGTCGTCCTACAAAGCTCGATTCTTGGGCCGACCCTGTGGAACGTACTCTACGATCCGATTTTGAGGATGAAGCTCCCAAAAGATGTAAAGATAATGGGATATGCAGATGACGTGGCATTGATTGTGATTGCCAGAACCGAAGAAATCCTAATGAGCACGACTAACGCAGCCATGCAAATGGTCTTAAATGAGCTCGAAAGCAGAGGGCTGGAACTAGCCCCGGAAAAGACTGAAGTTTTATTGGCCACCAAAAGAAGGAAACTACGCCCTGTATGGTTTACCATACAAGAAGTTAGAATAGAGCCTAACCCCGCAATTAAATACTTAGGGACGCACCTTGATAAGAAACTCAATTTCGGTAGGCAAGTAAACGAAGCGACACGAAAAGCAACCAAAACCGCAAATGCGCTAATGTGTATTATACCTAATATCAGAGGTCCACGTGCCTAAAAATGAGCGCTCCTGTCAAGCGTGGTTCACTCGCAACTACTTTATGCAGCGCCTGTCTTGTCAAAAGCAGCGAAAACCCAGAAACTGAAAAGGCTTCTAACGAAAGTGCAGAGGCAGATGACAATAAGAATATTCTGCGCATATCGAACAATATCATCAGTTGGGGCAGCGGCCATATCTCGAACGTTACCCATTCATCTGCTGATAGAAGAGCGAGAGGAGAACTACCAAAGCAGAGACCCAGAAACTGCGAGGGAAAATCTCATGCGGAAATGGCAGCAACAATGGGAAACGGCAAAACATGGACGATGGACGTACGAACTGATCCCCTCGATAAACTGATGGGTGTCAAGGAAACACGGCGAAATTGATTATTTCATAACGCCGGCTCTATCTGCACATGGGTGTTTCACGAAATTCCTGCATGACAGAAAAAGGGCTGAAACAGACGAGTGTATCTACTGTGGAAAAATCGACGACGCAAGACATACGCTCTTTAAGTGTGACCGATGGTGCCAATAGAGGGAAACTTTTCGCCAAGAAGCGCAGTCCTCCTTTACTCCTGGCAACATGATGGAATGTATGCTAAAATCTGAACAGAAATAGGACTTTACCCACAAAATAATAAGGCAAATAATTCAGATCAAAGAAAGAGAATATAGAGAAGTGGCAGGTCAATTTCCTTTCTTCTGAAGTAATGCGAAAGCAGTTTCCAGGAGATAGGAGCAAAGGAGAAAGGGTGCTGGTTTTTAGTGGGTCCCTTGGTGACATTATTATAATGACAAAGTTGATTGTGTATAATGTATAATTATACCCAACGTATAATTAAATATTATATATATATATATAAAAAATAAAGTTAAACAACCACCGCAGGGTACCACTAAGAGCAACGGCCATCTAAAAAAAAAAAGATGTCAATAGCCCCCAGTGGAACCGCGGTAAAATACACCTATGGCCACGTCTCACATCCGTGAGATGGGTGGTCAAGGGGAAGACGAAATCACAACGACAGGCCGGCGAAACCCTCGTGTGTCTTGAGGACACGAAGCGACCCAAGGATGACAGCTTTCTGCATCCATCTCGCAAGTGCCTTGGCATATTTTTGGCACGCGGGTATGGCTTTGAGGTTACGAACCAGTGATAGTTTAGCACCTCCGAGAGCACCTATCACAAGGACAATTACTCGTACCGAATATTTTGGGTACAGTCGTTGCAGCTCTCTTTTAAGGTCTTGATACCTCTCCTCTTTTTCTTTCTCCTTTGCAGTGATATTGTATTCGGACGGAGCCGAGAATTCGATCACGAATATAGTTCGTTTCTCGAAGTCTTGGAGAACAATGTCAGGCCTCGAGTGCGCAACGGAGACTGCTGCCCGAAAATCATAGTTCCAGAAAATCTGGCACTTCTCGTTTCGGACAATTGACTCTATATCCCTTGGAGCGTTCGGCAGGGCAGGGTCGCGACCAACACCATAAGAGCGACAAAGGTGGTAATAAAGTACTCTTAGGGCCGCGTTATGTCTATAGATATACGTTGTTCCTGCGTGGGTTGGACACCCCGATAGTATGTGTTCTAGGTACTCAGCGTGTGCATGACACGCTCTGCACCTATCACTGGGAACTTCTTGACATAAAATGCGGTGACGGTATGCTAAGGTGGAGATGACACCGTCCTGGCATGCGAAAATAAAGCCCTCTGTACCTGAATTGAGCCCTGATGATTTGAGGAAAGCAAAAGTTTGCTCCTTCGACAAGGACTGTTTTTCTACATTTCTGTGAAAGTTTCCGTGCATATGCTTGTCGAGTAGCTCTTTGTGAAATTTTCCAACCTCTGCTTTCTTCACTTCGGCTTTTAGACGTGAAGCATCTAGATGGAGTAATGCACTTTCCTCACTTCTGATATTAAAATTCAGGCCAAGGGTCTCGGCAGCTTGCTCCGCGGCTTTGTAAAGGAACGCTCCTTCGCCAATCATCTCGTGGTTTCTGACCATCTTTAGGAGAGGATCTCTGCCATTTGCAACGATGTAAGCTGTACTCAAAATAATTCGGTTATGAAGACACTGGAGATTCAGAAGTCCGCGTCCGCCTTGACGGCGTGAAATGTATAATCGCGGAACTGACGAATTGATATGCAAGCTTTTACGCATATGCATGATCTTACGCGTGGTGACATCAAGGGCCTTAAGCTCGTTCTTCGTCCATTGAACCACCCCAAACGAGTAGAGTAGACCGGGACGGCAAGCATGTTAGTCGCAGATACCTTGTTCAACGCCGACAGATTGGAAGACCAAATCTGTCGAAGAAGATGCTTGTATCTGCTTCGGAGAGACTCCTTCACTGATGTTACGTCCTGAATGCGGCTTTGAGGCACGCCCAGGTATGTATAGGTCTCTCCAGTGTTAAGATGTCTAATAACACTTATATCGACAAGCTCAGGGTCCTTGGGAACGCCAGTAATCTTTCCTTTCTTCAAATGAATTTTGGCACACTTTTCCAAACCAAAGTCCATCCCAATCTCTCCTGTGTAGTTCTTGACGATATTTATAGCAGTTTGAAGTTTGCTTTTACCAGCGGCATAGATCTTCAGGTCATCCATATAAAATACATGAGTGACCTTATGCTCACGCTGATTAGTGTCGCCACAGAGGTATCCAGGAGAATTTCGTAGTGCGAGAGATAGAGGCAGAAGTGTGATGCAAAACAGTAAAGGGCTCATACTATCCCCTTGAAAGACGCCCCTCTGGAAGGTGACCTTGTTCGTCGTCACTCGATGATTCCTAGATGAGATTGTAAATCTAGTTTTCCAAAGAGGCATCAATCTCTCTATGCATCTCACTATGTGTGGATGTACCTTCAAGCTTTCCAACAGAGAGATGATAAGTCTATGAGAGGTTGAATCGAAAGCTTTCCGGTAGTCAATCCAGGCCATTGAAAGGACGCGCTGATGGACTGTAGCGTCTTTACAAACACACCTGTCAATCAGCAGGTTCTCTCGACAGCCTGCTACACCTTTTTTCGAGCCTCGTTGTTCGTACATCTCTCGCCATACAGGCTCAATTCGTCGAACAATCCTGTTGTTTAGGACAGCTGTAAAGATCTTATACAGTGTGTTCAAACAAGTTATTGGCCTGTAATTCTCCGGTTTGGACAAGTTGCCTTTTTTCGGTAGGAGTATAGTACGTCCTAACACCAGCCACTGCGGAATGGGCGTCTCCGACTTTAAATATGGGTGAATATGCGGGCCAAATGTTGGTGGATAGAAGTAAACTTCTTCCACCAAAAGTTCTTGATACAATCTGGTCCAGCACCGGAAAAGTTCTTCGTGCCTCTAAGTGCTTTTTTCACCTCTTCGGCAGTGACTGATGGGCACTCCTCATCAGATTTTATGAGGTTGTCGCAAAACTCCTTGAAGCGGATGATATTGTCAGTATCTTCTTTCAACTCTAGTGTTTTCGGGATCTTGTACACCTCTCTCCAAAAAGTCTCTACCTCCTTGGGCTTGGGTGGATTTTTTACAAAAACAGGGGGATCACTGAAGAGGCGTGATGGGTCAGCAAGAAACTGTTGATTCTCCCTGATCCATCTCTCCCTCTTCTGTATCCTCCTCCTTGCGTCAGATAACAGCCTTATTTTGTCAACAATATGCTGCTTGATTGTCAGCAGCTTTGACTTGTTCAGTGTGTGATTCAAGGTCCTTAGTTCTTGGGCGAACTTTCGAACCCTTTCCGTGAACGGTTTACCAGATGTTATGTAGTCAATCACACATTGAACACGGGACGCATTCTGTCTTGCCCATCCAATTTTCTTGTTCAGTTGATGCAAGCGTCTTTTGGTCTTTTGATCCATCGTCGGTTTCAGCCTTCGATTTGAATCAGCCAAAGCTCTCGCAGCACCATAAACTGAGCAATTGATGGTCCAGAGGTCGGAATCTTGCGAGATATCTCGACGAAGGGAGGTATCCATTTCAGCCAGATCTTGGGGCTTAGGAGGAACTTGCATGTTGATGTTCCTCCTTGTACTGAAATTGCGATCATCTTCCAGAAGGTGCCTGGTTTCTGCGGTTGGTCTTAATGTCGTTTCATCTTCGTCTGCAGCTTGTTCAAGCAGCGGTTGAGGAAGCGCTCCGCGTACATATCCATTTTTCCGGAGGTAGTCGGCTTGATTTCGCAAAGACTGATGCGAAACGTGTTGAAGCTCTGGGTGTTTCTCGCACCACAGAGTATGCATACGTGCCATAAAGCCTCCGCGAACAGGGATAATACTGGCATCGTAGCAGTCTAGCACGTCATTCTTAAGTTGATCCGTCCACTCAATGTGGGCGTTTCGCCGGTTCGTCGTCGTGTTTCCATCTAAATTATTTTCAGCACCCCGAACTCTAGCATGATCGGCATTGTTTGCCGATCCATTGTCGGGTGCTCTGCGCGTTCGATCGTTTTGAACCGCATCTACAACATTTTGGTGGTTTGTTGGTTTCATTGTTGTTCCCACGAGCAGCTAGGGAAAGGG
>CAKNXH010060764.1:90706-113406 GCA_932178445.1 Andricus quercusramuli | reverse complement strand
CTTCTCGTATTTATATCTATATATATATATATATATATATATATATATATATATATATATATATATATCAGGGTGATTGTAGTGATGCGACTAAGATCCCCACACTACCGAGAAGTGCGGACTCTTGACGGTGCGTTCTTGAACGTTTTTCACCAGCCCTTGTAAAAAAAAGAATCTTGGTCAATGTCATCATCATCGACTCTGGCATCATTAACGATATCAACGAAGACTACAAATCCCATCTTGCTCACGCGATATATCTTTACCAAAAAACCTAGCAAATCAAACTTCGAATCTCATTCCACTCATCCTTTAGAGATTTCACAGGTTCATCATTAGGGATTTTGGGAAGGTGTCCAACAAAATTTCGAAATCTTGGTAGTGCTCAAACTTGATCACTAGCATTCGATATATCGGGATTAAGATTTTAAGGTCGCACTTTGAAAATTTTTTGGACCCCGAAAAGGGTTTCGCGGTGGCAGAAAATTGGGCGGAAATGCACTGTCAGTGACAGCCGCATCTGTATGCTGCTGCCACTTGTCTTGGCGGAAATTTTAAACTTGAATAATCAAACATTTTAATTAATTCCAATTCTTAGAGTAATCAACGTGGTCTCGGCAGAAGAAAATTGCATATGTAATAGAAGGATGCCTCTGTGAATGTCCTTGAAATTATTCACTGAATTATTTACAAATTTTATCTTGACGTAAATTATGATAAGTGTATAACTTATTATCATATCATATGTCGTTATACATAGTTTTTGTGTTATAACGTACAAGAAAATATGGAAATGGTGTATTACACAATGGTGAAAAACTACAAGGAAAAGTCGGAAAAAGAGTTACATAGGAGGGGGGGGGGGTCAAAATTGTCGGAAAACTGCGTTACGTAATTTATGCACGACCCCTAAGTATTGAACACCCTATTCTCGCTTTATAAAACATAAATACTACTCGGATTCCTAGAATCTAAAACGCTCTCAGAAAGGCATGGCTTATGTACTTCTAAACAATTTCTATTTTTTTTTCGCCAGAAGCAAAGTACAGAAGTTTGCTATTAACAGAGTGGAAATTATAATACGAATATTTTGAAGAGGTAATGTAAAGTTCTTATTGAAAATATCAAAATCTGCGAACCTTCGGATTCTATGTGATGCGCCTTTTCCATAATTTTCTAGTACGTTACAATACAACAAATGTGTACACTAGCATGGGAAAAAGTCAGCTTTTTGTAAATAAAATATTTAAACGCGATAATATGTTATAAATAATTCCGTGTTTTGATATATTGTTCAGAACTCATCAGAGAATAAGAATCAATCATAAATTTTGATGTTGAATAATTTTAAGCCACTCTTATGGGTCCCCAAAGAAAACCCCATAAGTGACAGATGTGAATTTTACGTAACATTGCGGTTCATTGACGCTTTTCAAAAGTTTTTTAAAAATAAATAATCATTGATCAGTAATTTACGAATACCCAGTCATTTGTTAACTAATATTCAATTGTTTACACAATTTCTAATTTGTTTAAACATTTAGGATTATTCTTAAAAAGCAAAGTAGAACATAAAAATATTTCAGTCTTTCGAAAAATAGCACAAAAAAATATTTAAACAAAAAATTGTTTGAAAAATTTCAATTTGTTTAAACATCCACGATTTATAATAAACAAATTAGTACCTAAAATATTAAAATTTGTCGAAAATTCAGTGATATAAAAGGTTTCGCCTGTTTTTTTAGGTAAAATATGTTATTGGACAAATTCGTATTATTTAAATAATTGTAAAATTATTTAAACAAATTATTGTATTGTTATTATCCATTAAATAACTCATAAAGTCTAGAAAGTACGTTAATTTCGCGAGTCAAATGGAAAAAAAATTTAAACAAATTAAAAATTGTTTAAACAATTGAATCGTGGGTGTGGTGGACCCACACTGGTGATATTTATCCACCTAGAAACACTACCCGAATGCTAATCAATTTTTTTTTTTAAACAATTGAATATTAGTTAACAAATGACTGAATTTTTTTATATTACTGATCAATGATTATTTATTTCAAAAAAACGTTTAAAAAGTCTCAGTAAACCGCAATATTACGTAAAATTCACATTTGCCACTTATGGGGTTTTCCTTGGGGACCCATAAGAGTGGCTTAAAATTATTCAACATCAAAATTTAGGATTGATGCTGACTTTTTCCCATGTTAAATCAATGGGAAACTTCATGGTCTTTGCGCAAACCCTATATATTAACCAATTTTGCTCAAATTTGGAGATTTTTTTTTGGGCTTACACTTTCAGGTTACACAATTATTATAATTCACGTCAAGACAAGATTTATAAATAATTCAATAAATAATTTTAATAAATATGATGGAATTATTATAGATTATTTTCAGCAAGTTCACTGCGGCATCCTTTTATCACTCACACACTTTTTCTCACCGCAAAACACTTTTGTTATTCTAAGAAGAAATTAATTATTTGTATATTATACTGATATATTTGCATTTTCCAAGATAAGCAACAGCAGCATGCAGATGCGGCTGCTTTCAATAGTGCATTTTTGCAGTAAAATCGAGCTATCCAACGATCACCATAATAAAGCTCAACAAATCTTAGTTATATTTCTTAACTTGTCTGAAATCTTTAAGGTAGTTTCCGAGTCCCACACTCGTACAAATATTGGAGTCCTGTGGGGCGCCTGTCTTTGTATGCTGTATTGAAAAAATGTCATGGTCCCGCATACTCAATTTTTCAATGCGCTCCTGGCTTAGAATTCGTAGTGTGTGTATACATATAGTCACCAATCCTATGCCAGCGGCAGATTCGTAGATCGTGAAACGTCGCAATTTGAAACTAACCATCGCTGACCAGCTGCATGTAAACGTGTGTGTGCGTGAGTGTATCAAGTTTCTGCAGCAAGCAAAGCAGGAGATAGGGGACAGTGTTGCCGGATCGCGAATATTTGACGTTTATGCGTTTGAAAGTAATAGAAATTTCAATGTTTTCCAATTTATTATCTAGAAAAGTACGTGGTGAAGAGATTCTATTATTTTTCTGACATATTTGTATTTTCAAGCAGCTCAAGTATACACATTCTTTTAATTTCTCTACCAGAGCGTTTCATTACTACAAATTAAAATATGGAGAGTGCCTGTGCATTGCCCATGCATTCTGTGTTTAAGTAGTCATCTTTAAACTCAATGATCTCAACATCAATGTGGTGGAAAATTTTGAAATTAATTTAGCATATCAAAAAACGTTCTACTTGAAATAGAAGCTCGCCTTTAAACAATTCTACCAGAGATCGATTTTTTCGGATACCACCTTAATATTGATGTTCCTAAAAATGAAAAAGCTATTAAAAGAAAAGAAGCTTATAGGTAATATGAACAGAAAAGCATGATAAATCTGGCGAAGCACCAAAGGTATTCACGCGGTACTGAAAGCCGATTTGAAAGTTTAAGGACTCTAAAATGAATTAAAGAATTTAAACTTTTTTAAACATACAAGTTTGCTGCTCACCGATTTTGAGACATAAATAATGATAAGAAGTTTTTTTCTATTACCTTTTGGTATTATAGCCTTTTATACGTAAGGTTTAAAATGATGAACTGTAAAAAAAATGAAATTACTTCATTCATCTCATTATTTACGAAAAAGGTAATTTAACCTTGAGGCCATGTCATATTATTACCATAATTTTTTGTATTCAACTTGTTCTCGGATAAAACCGGTTTTTCGTAATCAACACGGAATAACAATAAGTCAAGTTGACTAATGAGATGAGGATGTTATAAATTAATTTAAAACAATGATGTTTGAAATTTTTTGCTATGATATTCTAGGCATAAAATTAGGAACATGGTGTACTTTGGAGTTCGTTGTTTACCTACTATATGTATAAAGAACATTACAAATATTTCAAGCCTAATTTATCAAAAAATGAATCTGCTGCCTCAACCTATATATATATATTATATCTACCTATTATATATTATTATATTCATTTATATAATTGTCTCAGGCTGAAGAAGGTTACAGCCGAATATGTCGAAGGCATTTTTTGTTATAGTTGGATGTTTTTTAATATTCCGCACGGGGCTGTCCCAGTAAATATCATTAGTCACGGATGCATTTTTGTAACGTAATCAAATGGTCTGATAAGAGCAGTGTGCCTAACTTGACGTATTGGTCAAAATTAGGGTTTTACCCCATCATTCACGGACTGGGTTGCAGCCAAGAGCATGATGGGGGAACCTACAGCTTAAGGTGGAATGCGAACTACCAGAACCTCGATAAATGTACATATAAAAATTTCCAGAGGTACCAGCTCAGGGTTCGACCCCTGGACCTCTAACGTGAAGTTCGAGCGCCTAATCAACTGAGCCACCGAGGCTCCTTATTATTATTCCTTTTTCGAACTTGTTCTTGGGTGAACCTGATTTTCATTAAAGCCACGGAATAAGTCAAGTGACTGATGAGATTAGGATGTTAAAAGTTAATTCAATACGATGTTTGAAATATTTTGCGATGACGTTGTGGGTACAAAATTAGAAGCATTATGTGATTTGAAGTTCATCTTTCACCGCTGTTATCCTTACACAGCGGCTGCGAGCGTTGGAGGTGATAACAGTCGCCTCTGGATGATTTCTTAAAGCTACCATCTGCCACTTCACAGGTTTTCAGTCACTTACTTCCTGACGGTCTATAAATTTTCTTACAATGCGGCAGGTGTTTAATGACAGCACCTTCTGAGCTACTTCCAGTACCATACTGACTCCTAAATGTTCAAGATGTTCAGTGCACCTTGCGTGCACATTGCCTGTAGCCTAAATCACAAAAAGATGAATAGATGCATGTTTCACATTCCTCCATATTGTCTTTACTTCATGCCTTAGTTCGCTATACTTATGCATCTTGGTTGTATAGGCTGCCTGCAAATTTCGGTCAAGTAGACAAGCAATGTCGATGTTGTAGACTCTTCCACCTTTTTTTTCTCGCATCACGATGTCGGTTCGATTGGCTCGGATAATGATCCGTCTGGATAGTAACGTCCCGAAATAAGATGTAATCTTCGTTTTCTACAACGGGCATTTGAATTTATTTGTAGAAAGGCATCCAATCTGTTCAGAGTTCTAGTTTCAGGGCAAGTTGTTGTTGTCAAATGAACGCCACATCATTATGTCTGTGTGTATATTCTCGTTGAACCATTACGCGAAAAGCATAAATAATTTTCTCGATGGATTCTTTGCTTTCTCCACATAATCGGCAACGGTCAACCACGTCTGGATGTAATACGTGTTTGCGATAACTTCTGGTGCTGACAACCCTGTCCTGAATCGCAATGAAGAATCCTTTCTTTTTCGAGAACAAGGCGCCCTTTTTCAGCCAAATATTAGATGCCTCACTATGCACTTCATATTAATATAACGTTTTGGGGTGCTCGCCGTGGATAGCGTGGCCTCTATGGTTTTTGACCCAATATTTAATGCCTTCTCTGAGGAAAAGTTCAAGGGCGTATAATCGAGATCCGCTTTACAAGTGGTGTTGTGAAGCGCAACATTTTGCTTGCTGTTAAAATAGTCTCGCCACGCTCCTACCCCCTCTATGTCGTGGTAGAACTACTCTCTTAATCGCCGACTCACTGTGGTGCATTTGGTGCTTCGTTATTTCTACGCGGATGGTTCTGTTCAATCGTTCAAGGTCGGTGTTCGATCATTTGATGAGCTCAAAGGGTACGCGAGGATAGGGATGGCAGTCGTTAGGCTTTTCTTATCTATAGTATGCTAAACATCCTTAGATTCGAGAATACCCAGATATTGATATGATTCGCTCTCAGCCATTGCATCAATCTCATTCTCGAAAGCTTTCACTAGCTCTGCGGTCCCTTATTCTCCTCCGGTTGAATGCACTGCTCTGCATTTATCTAGTCTGAATTCAATGTGTATATCATTGGAAAACTACTTTGTGATATCGATCACTTGCTGCAGTTTCCGGTCCGATAGCGTATAGCGTCAGGTCATCAATGTATAGAAGATGGGTCACTTGATGACCATCCTCATTATCATGTATTCGGAATCCATGAGACATAATTTTTAGTGTTTTGCTCAATGAGGTAAACGATAAATAGAACCACAGTGGACTAAATGATTCTCCTTAAAAGATACCCTTCTTAATCCATATTAATCGCGTTATCCTTGGTTTTTCATAATCAAAATACTTGATTTTTGTACCACAAAGCATCATCGCACGACTGAGAAAGTCGATGATGCGTGGGCACATTTTGTATATCTTTAAGACTTAAAACAAATAGTCATGTGGTGCGGAAAGAAACGACTGCTTGTAGTTGACGTATGCCATGTGCACGTTTCTTTGATGTTTACGAGCTTGCGTCATGGTAACAGCGCCTATGATGATTAGATTTTTACTGTCTTGCGAGTTTTTACAATATCCTTTTTGTTCTTCTGTTAGGAGTGAGAATATACCTTATATGCCAACGCAGGATGCACACTCGTTAGGCACTTGTACCAGAATTTGTCTGAAACCATTGGTATATCTGAAGCTGTGATGTTAGTCAGCTCCATTTCAGGGTTATTGCTTGCTCTTGCTTTCTCTAGTTGGAACCAAGCAGAGTCCAAATCGCTTCTGTTAGTTTTTCCCCAAACACCTGACCAGCTGCTTGTCACGTCTTCCAATTGAGGGACTTTGGTGTCTTGCTGGTTATTTTGCTTTGCACTCAGTTCACGAAAGAAACTTTTTTTTCATCTACCTGAGAGGTTCGATTTGACTGCCTTCTTGCACTACTTTTCTTGTACCGATGCAGCCTAGCCGTAAGAACATCAAGTCTCTGCCGTTGAGAGTCTATAATCTCATCCAATATTGCTAGTGTCAATGTCTCGATGTACCAAGGGTGGAAGATTTTATTAACATGGTATATCAGCTTTCTGGTTCTATTTACTTTCTTATATTCAGTAAATAGACCACATTTGCACCTTACTTTGCTGACATCCATATCCAACCTGATCTTCCATGGTTTGAGAGTTTTTTTGGAGAGTTTGCACCTCTCACGCTGTTTGTGTTACGTTCAAATGCATAGGTAAAACCTTGCTGTTCAGATATTCCATTAGTACACGCAGATCGTTTGTGATGCTCATCATGGGCACAGAATGCCATTGTGTTGGCTCTGCATGTCTGAAATCTAGTAAAACATGACTGAAATTTCGCCCAAGGTGCTGTAGTTTTTCTGGGTTTTCGCTTTTCACATTATCGCTGTTAATGTCCGGATGTGGTTCTAGTGGAACCAGTACTTGGTGTAAATTGTCCCTAGCATTTATGCGTTCAGCTTCAATCAGTTCTTCGTTGTCCACATCTTTCAGGGGGAATTCATCAATAGGAAGTTGCTGTTCCAGTTCCATTTTGATATTAGATATTTCAACAGCCGAGAGCTGGTATTTCTGTTGAGGTGGTACGCTGAAAATAGCTAACGTTAGCCAACGCATCCGTAGCAGGCACAGTTGATGTTTTACTGCTTACCATTTGTCGCAGATATTCGTGCTATCCAGCTGTTTGATTAGTGATATCTGCCTGACCATCTAGCAGCTCACATCACCACTGTTTTGCATGCTTAGTCCCTTTCTTTCTCGTTCTCTGCCTGTCTGGTATGGAAAAGCCTGTCAGTAGCAGTGCTACCGCCAACAAAGCCGTCCAAGTCATGAGAGGAAAGCTCAAGCCCTACTGCGAAGTCAACGCGAGAAAACCGTCGATAGGTTTATTAGTATTATGTTGGCCCACCTTCCACCCACAGGTACTCATTACTTGATAATTCGCTACTAAACGCGGTCGTGAAACGCAGCAAGTGATTAGTAGATTCGCTGGTGTTAGTTGTTGCTTCGCAACTCCATATTTTGCCAATCGTACTGGACAGCCCTATGGGGATCCAAGATTTATTTTGGAGAGCCCGTTTATAGGGTTCCAACATTCATACTGGAACGCCCGTTTATAGGATATTCAATATTCATACTGGAGAGCCCATTCAAAGGGTTCCATCTTTCTTGCAAACGCGAATTTCAATGCCAACGACTGAGACCAACGATTCTATATATTAATTTCATTCACATTAAACGACGATAGACAAACACAGTCATCTGCCGTATACGTGAGATGGCCATAGAAGACGCTTTTAGCCGATATCATTGTTCACGCCTGGAAAACTCCGTACGATGCGGCACGTGTTCAGCAATACAGCCCTTTGAATTATATGTAGCGAATTTCGAGCTCTTAGCTCTTCCAAGATTTTTACGCATCTTGCATGAACGTTCCCAGTAGAGGAAATCACGACCGGATGGATGGTGACATTGTTCACCCTCTACACGGTCAGGATCTTCTGCTTCAGCTCCGAATTTTTCTGGGTGTTCTCAGTATATTGAAGCCTAATGTTATTCCTAAGGGGAACGCTTATGTCTATTACTCTCAAGTATTGAGCACGGATATCTAGCCAGATGACATCTGGACGATTGTGTCCGGCTGTGTGGTCAGTCAGAATAGCCCTGTCCCGGTAAAGGAGATGGTGTTTGTTCTCTAGTAATTCACCTGTGCTATATTTTTAGTAAGGCTCAAATCTCTCTAGTAAACCATTGTTTAGGACAACTTGTTGGTGAATGTATACCATGAAGCCATTTCCCTTTCGGGGTAGGCGTGACACTACCCGATTCGGGTAGTGTTTCTAGGTGGATAGTTTCTTGTAGTAAATAACTACACGTGTGGGCTCACCACACCCACGACGAGCCAACAACACGCAGTAGTATTCCCAAATGGTCACCCATCCAAGTACTAACCACGCCCAACACTGCTTAACTTCAGTGATCTAATGAGAACTGGTTTTTTCAGCGTGGTATGACCTGACATGGCGTGGTATGCAATGATCCCAGCAAAATCATTGAGTCTACGCGTTTATTCTTGCGAGGCAAGCATCGTACAGCCATTAATGATGTGCTCGATGTTCTCATTGGGATCTCCATGAAGGCGGAATCTGTCAATAACTGCCGCTATACTGAGGATATGTTCTTGGTATTTCCTCGTCTCGATTACATTGTCCTGGATGGCTATGACAAATCCTTCCGTCTCTGGAAAGAGGTCTCGCCATCTTAACCGAAAGTTCGAAGCATCACTATTCACGCGAGGAAGATGTAATATTTTGGGTTGCTGCCTGTGTGGCTGATTACTTCGCCACTGAACAGCTAGTTGGTCAGCGTTGAGATGTCCCATGTTGTGGAAATCAATGATTGCCTGTTTTAAGGGGGTATACAGGTCAACTCTACAGATGTAGTTGTAGAGTGGAATGTTAATCCTGTTTTGAAAATATTCAGGCAATTGCATAACCTGAGAGTCACACAGTCAACGAACATCCAAGATACCTCTGCCTCCAAGCTTTTGTGGCAGAACTATTCTCTCTACAACTGTCCTTTTATGATGCATTCAGTGCTCAGACATTTTCACGCGGATGATTCTGTTAAGCCTCGCGAGGTTAGCCATGGACCACGTATGTTAGGAGTATGTTAGGAGAGGAATGACATAGGTATTCATTACCTTTGTGATGTTTTTCGCCCTGATGTCAGACTCCAGAATCAGACTAAGGCGACCCGGAAAATTAGTCTCAAGACACCCCTTCAAGTGCAGAGTGGAGCGGACCACTCGCCTGCAATATGCCAAGGTACCTGTACGATTCTTCATCATTCATCACCTTAATCAGAGCACGGCCGTCCAGCATCAGTGAAGTATTTACCTCTCCACGGGAAAAATGCAACTTGCTGCATTTGTTCAAGCCCAGAGACATCGTGATGTCATAAGAGAACTGCCGCAAGATGTTGAGTAGACTGTTCAGTTTCGACTTTGAGCTTGCATAAACCTTTATGTCGTCTATATACAGGAAGTGGGTGAATTGAGACTCAGCCACTCCCACTTCAATTTTTAACTTATATGGCGTGTTATTGAATGTTCAACTCAGCAAGTTCAATGCTAAACAAAACCATCGTGCGCTGAATAAATTACCTTTGGGAGGTTCCTCGTTTAATGGGCAAGGGCCGGGTATCCCACATCACCCCACGACTGAAATATTTATTTCTTGTGCACCATGTGTGTATAGCGTGATCCAGCAATTGGATGACGCGAGGACAGATCTTATATGCCTCAAGTACCTCAAGTAAATAATCCTGGGATTTGGAAGAAACGGCTGTTGGTTTGTTGCTTACCACTTCTTGCTGATGTTCTGGCTGGAGTTGGTCCTTTCGGGTATTTCTTCTTTTTATTCTTTAGAAGTTGAAGGCTTCACAAGCTACGAACATGGTTCCTTAAAGCAACCAATCCCGACGCAACCAGAACGTGTACGTCATCCACTCCGGCTCCTTCTATCGTAAAAGGTAAGGAAGGGCGGGAAATTTAAGGAAGAGACTTCGTACAATACTGTTCTTTGGAGTCCGGTCTCTAGCCGCGGATGATCTTACGCGACCATAAGAGCATAAGTTCGTGTTATCGAATCCCTTAGAGTAATCAATCTAAGCCTTGGCCAGATTGCGTCGATACCTGATCAAATCCTGGGAAATACACGGGTCTATTAGCAAGTTCTCGCTGCAACCTGCCAGTCTTCTCTTGCATATACGTTGTCCAACTATTGCACTCTATACCGGCTCAATAGATGGTAATATCCTCTCTCTGAGGATTCCAGTAAATAGCTTGTAGCTGGTGTCCGAACAAGCTATGGATCTGTAGTTCTTCAGACTTTACAAATCTCCGGTCTTAGGAATCAGTACCGTGCGTCCTTCCACTAACTACTGCGGGATGGGTTGTTTTCCGTTTAAGTAGTAAATATATGAGATAGATGTTGATGCGAAGACGTGAACTGCTTCCACCAAAAGTTGTTGATTTCATCTGGCTTATAGGTATCTCCATATACTTGCTCCCAGAAGGCCTTTTGCATCTGGCTCACGATGGACTGAGCCTGAAGATGGCAAGCTGGGATTTTTGTTGAGTTGGCTAAGAAATTAAGTGAGGAAGAGGATTGTACGGGGGGGGGGGGGGGAAGCATTTTTGGAATAATCTGGAATTCCCGTGTTGTTTATTTCAATTACACGTTCGTTCCAAAACATTGCTTCGACCCAAGTCGCCGATTATCCTCCCTAGCAATCAACCCAGGCGAAGAGCTTCACAAAGTCACCATGTAAAGCTCTCAATTCGAGTCCATTACTATCTAAGGCTTCTTCGCACTGGCGTGTTTCATGCCACGGACACTCTTAATCATGCATTTTCGAATGCAATCTCTTGTGTTTCTATGGTTCCTTATATCTCTTCGAAAAAGGTCTCATTCATACATGCAAACCATTTTTTCCTCAGTCTGTCTCTGTGTACGATGACTCTACTTTACCTTGAAGCCCGAACCATCTCAACGAATTTCTATCACATATGTCAACCAGTGTTTCCGCTACATCATATTCTTTGAGGATTTTCTCATTACTGACTTTGTCCATTAGCGTTTTACCGCACATATTGTGCAAGAATTTTACGCTAATCACGTTAATTTCACTTTTATCATCTTTTTGGTAGATCCAGGTCTCGCTACGGTACCGTAAATACAGAATTACATATTATCGTTTGACCTTTGTCTGATCTACTTTTAACTTCTGGTAATGGATCCTGCTCGACCGATTACCTTCTCACCCTCGTTTATACACCTATCTAATTCTTTATCTATCATTCCGTTATTGGTGAATAGACTACCAAAATGTACGTACTTATCAACCTGTTCTATTTTCTTATCGTTTAGGAAAATATTGCGTATTGTTTTCTCACCCTTTCTTCAAGCACCATAATTTTTATTTCATTTACGTTAATTTTGAGGCCCATGTTATTCATGTTTGCATTCAGTTTACGCAACATTCATTGTAAGTCTTCGATTGGTTCTGCCATAACAACTTTATCATCTGCGAACGCTAACCCACGTACCTTCACTATCCCGAAATCCACACCTTCTTCGTCAAGAAGGGCCATTCTTAAAGAATTGTCCATGAACGTAATGAATAGCAATGAGCACATAAAGCATCCTTGCCTAACACCGTGCATAATATCAAACCATCACTCAGTTTCCCATTTACCCTTACACTCAGTTTGCTACCTGCACATATTGTTTTTATTGCTTGTAGGAGCCATCCATTGATTCAGTACTTTTTCAGGATTCCCCAAAGTTTACTTTCATACACCATGTCAAAAGCTTTTTCTATGTCAATAAATGCATAAAAATTTTTTTATATCTTCTTTCAAACTTTTTTCTGTGATCTGTCTCAAGCTAAATATTTGATCCGTACATGATTTTCCGGGCAAAAATCCACATTAGACTTCTCATATCTTTTATTTTGCTATTTTCATCACCTAATGAAAAAGTATTTTTGAATATATTTTACTTACGGTACTTAATGAGCTCATCCCACTGTCATTATTGCAGTTGCTTCTACGTACCTTTCTTTTGCATATTAGGACGATAATCGCCTTTCATCCAGTCATCTGGAACTTTTTCCATCTTGATACATCAATTTATCAACTCACCAAACCTGTGAGGTATGTAGTCGCCACCGTATTTGAGCATTTTAGCGTTGATACTGTCTACACCAGCAGCCTTACCATTTTTTAAGTTCTTAATTATATCCCTAACGTCAGAAGCACAACTCTCTCAACCGGGTTTTCGAACTTATCGTGTTCAATGTCTCAGTTGTGTTGCCCTATAGCTTCGTCATTCGGCCTTGAATTTCGAAATTCTTCTCAATTTATAATTTGCACTTTTAGTTTCACGGCTAATCCTTTTTTGTATGGAAATTACTTGAATTGTACAATATCAGGAAACATGATTTAAAAATAATCGCGCAAAAATTGACTGGATAAATGGGAAATTTATATTTTTTTCGACAGTGAAAAATTCAACTGTTTTCTAAGGCGTGGACCGTTACACTGAATATCGAGAGTTCGTTTGCTAGCTTTCTCAAGTGTCAGTGACCGCTAAAAACATGAAAGTTCTTCGTTTTCAATCTGTTTCTTTCTTTAAAATATTTGTATTCATTACATTTCATCAAAGAAACGTAGGGAAAGACGAAAGTATAAAATTACAGAGTGTTTTATCCTAATTCCATTTATAAATTAAGAAGAGTACAACTCCCCTCTCTCATCTCCGAATATTTCAGTTTTCAGTAATATCATCAAAAATTTGAACATCACTTGAAGCTTCAAATCTGAAATTTTATTTCTCCTCAAATTCAATAGTATTTGGTGCAAACTACTGATCCCTCGGAGAATTGTTGCAATAACTCAGATCCATATGAATTGAGATATCGAGATGGGAATTGAAAAAATTTAAAAGAAGGCACTGATGAAAGTTCGTATACTCTAAAATTTGTGGAATTGCAAAAACAAAAATTTTGTTGAAAAAAAGTATGAACATTATTTTTGGATGTCCAGAAATTAAGGACTATGCAAATGTTATTTCGAGTCTTCTATTAAATTTCCTGAATTTTTAACTTGATATCTCAATTCATGTGGACGTGAGTGGTTGCAAAAAAATTATTTTGGGATTTGTATGACATGGACTTCAGGTTAAATTACCTTTTTTAGAAATTATAAAATAAATCCTTGAATAGTAAGGAAAAGATATTATGGTTATTTAGGGAGTATTCAGAATTTAAAAATCATAAGCATTTGTTACTCGCCGATTATTGTAAATGTCAATAAAATTATATACCATTTCTATCAAATTTTTATGTGAACATTTGCCAGTGTTTTTTTATGCATTTTCCATGTAACTATATGTATACGTATATTCAGTGCATTGGAGTATTTCCTCACTGTGAATTTTCTTAGAGCGTTTTTTAAATAACATAGTTATTCTTCATGAAAAAAATTAATTTGGTCATACGGTCATATAAAATGCAATGGATTCAGATGTTAAAGAATCATAATTTATTTGTCATGTTCAACCGACGTACGTTTCGACCTAATTGCAGGTCTTCTTCAAAGGTAATTATCACCTAAGTCAAAAATTAATATAATTGTCAAATATATTTTGATATACATTTTTTTTTGATCAAAAATTAAAAAGTTAGTTTAAAAACATTTTTCGTTTATTTACCTGTAGTGATGTTGATAGATCCTTAAACCATTTTAATTGTATTGTATATATTATAGTTAATTGCGGTTTCAATATTAAAAACTTAGTCTTCATTTAAGTAAAACATGATCTGTGTTGTGTTTCGTACGGACAACCATATACTATCAATGTATTCAAGATCAAGCAAGTTTACATTCAGTTTCACTTGATATAGTTTCAATGTATGACAGCATTCCATTGGAACTTGCATTAGATTGCATTGAAGAAAAATTAAATATTAATAGAAACTTAACAAAAATCACTAAAAACGAATTTCCAATTGCTACTAGAACCGTGTTAAATAATACAATATTTTCTTTCAACAATAAATTTTACAAACAAATTTCAGGTTGTCCAATGGGTTCTCCTTTATCTCCTATTGTGGCAAATTTAGTAATGGAGGATCTTGAAAAAAGGGCCTTTGATAATTTAAGTTTTACTCCTATTCTTTATAACAGATACGTGGATGATATCCTGGCTATTATTCCATCAGACAAAATAAATGAATTCATAAATATTTCCAACAGTTTAGAAGATTCAATTAAATTTACTTTTGAAGAAGAAACAAATAATTCAATAACATACCTAGATTTATTAATCATAAAACTCCAGAAGGAAACCTAATCACAAATTGGTATAAAAAAATGTCATGGCCAGGACGTTATAAATTATAATTCTCATCATTTATTCGCTAAAAAGGTAGGCTTAATTAAAGGACTAGTTGATAGATGTGTGAAATTAAGCGATATTAAATTCCAAAAAGAAAATTTAAATCAATTAAAAAAAACCTTAGTACAAAATAATTACCAACTTCAATTAATAAATAACGTAATTGAAGAAAGAATATTTGGAATGTATAATAGTTCCTAAACAAATAAAAAATGGAATGAAACCTTTAAAAAAAACAGACCTTAAAGTTTTTATACCATATATTGAAAATTTCTCAGAACGTCTTAGATCTTCTTAAAAAAAATACAACATCAATGTTTATTTCACAAACAACTACACACTAAATAAACTTCCTTTCTTTAGAAATAAAGATAAAGATAACGAAGAAAATTTATCTGGAGTTGTATATCTGATCAATTGTAAATGCTGCAACAAAATTTATATTGGAGAAACTGGCAGGAGATTAAAAACTCGGATATACGAACTGAAAGAGATTATGAACTGGGAAATCAAAATTCTGGTTTATCACAACATGTATGGCAATTAAATCATTATTTTGATTTCACACTGAATAATATCAAAATTTTAGCTCGAGAAAATAATACTGATAAAAGAAAAATTATTGAGTCCATTTTCATTAATAAATATATTAAAACATCCATTAATTTAAAAAAAGAAACGTTGAATATCAACGAAATTTCCCAAAGCATTATTTAAATTAAATAAAAGAAAATATTTAAAGTTTTTAAAATTTGGCGCACTTTTCAATTGGGGTACTAATTTAATATCAGCCTTCTTATTCACTGAATGTAAACTAGCTTGATCTTGAATACATTGATAGTATATGGTTGTCCGTACGAAACACAACACTTCACTCATTCTAAAATGTAGTTATTACTTAATATTGAAGCCTCTTCAAATGTTTGAGGTTTTAATTTCAATCTTGGCGAAATATATAATTAATAAGGGACAGATCACGTTTTACTTAAATGAAGACTAGGTTTTTAATATTGGAAGCGTAATGTCACGTACTACGTCGTGACTATATATAATTAAAAAAAAAAGAAAGTTAAACAACCACCGCAGGGTACCACTAAGAGCAACTGCCATCCAAAAAGAAAATGTCAACAGCCCCCAGTAGAACCGCGGTAAAATACACCTATGGCCACGTCTCACATCCGTGAGATGGGTGGTCACAGGGCACGACGAAATCACAACGACAGGTCGGCGAAACCCTCGTGTGGCTTGACGACACGAAGCGACCCAAGGATGACAGCTTTCTGCATCCATCTCGCAAGTGCCTTGGCATATTTTTGGCACGCGGGTATGGCTTTAAGGTTACGAACCAGTGATAATTTAGCACCTCCGAGAGCACCTATCACAAGGACAATTACTCGTACCGAATATTTTGGGTACAGTCGTTGCAGCTCTCTTTTAAGGTCTTGATACCTCTCCTCTTTTTCATTCTCCTTTGCAGTGATGTTGTATTCGGACGGAGCCGAGAATTCAATCACGAATATCGTTCGTTTCTCGAAGTCTTGGAGAACAATGTCAGGCCTCGAGTGCGCAACGGAGACTGCTGCCCGAAAATCGTAGTTCCAGAAAATCTGGCACTTCTCGTTTCGGACAATTGACTTTTGACAATTGACAATTGACGGACAATTAATTGACCGCAAGAGCGACAAAGGTGGTAATAAAGTACTCTTAGGGCCGCATTATGTCTATAGATATACGTTGTTCCTGCGTGGGTCGGACACCCCGATAGTATGTGTTCTAGGTACTCAAGGTGTGCATGACACGCTCTGCACCTATCACTGGGAACTTCTTGACATAAAATGCGCACGCGGTATGCTAAGGTGGAGATTATACCGTCCTGGTATGCGAAAATGAAGCCCTCTGTACCTGAATTGAGCCCTGATGATTTGAGGAAAGCAAAAGTTTGCTCCTTTGACAAGGACTGTTTTTATACATTTCTGTGAAAGTTTCCGTGCATATGCTTGTCGAGTATCTCTTGGTGAAATTTTCTAACCTCGGGAGCTTGCTCCGCGGCTTTGTAAAGGAACGCTCCTTCGCCAATCATCTCGTGGTTTCTGACCATCTTTAGGAGAGGATCTCTGCCATTCGCAACTATGTAAGCTGTACTTAAAACAATTCGGTTATGAAGACATTGGAGATTCAGAAGTCCGCGTCCGCCTTGACGGCGTGAAATGTATAATCGCGGAACTGACGAATTGATATTCAAGCTTTTATGCATATGCATGATCTCACGCGTGGTGACATCAAGGGCCTTAAGCTCGTTCTTCGTCCATTGAACCACCCCAAACTAGTAGAGTAGAACCGGGACGGCAAGCATGTTAGTCGCAGATACCTTGTTCAACGCCGACAGATTGGAAGACCAAATCTGTCGAAGAAGATGCTTGTATCTGCTTCGGAGAGAATCCTTCACTGATGTTACGTCCTGAATGCGGCTTTGAGGCACGCCCAGGTATGTATAGGTCTCTCCAGTGTTAAGATGTCTAATAACACTTATATCTACAAGCTCAGGGTCCTTGGGAACGCCAGTAATCTTTCCTTTCTTCAAATGAATTTTGGCACACTTGTCCAAACCAAAGTCCATCCCAATCTCTCCTGTGTAGTTCTTGACGATATTTATAGCAGTTTGAAGTTTGCTTTTACCAGCGGCATAGATCTTCAGGTCATCCATATAAAATACATGAGTTACCTTATGCTCACGCTGATTAGTGTCGCCACAGAGGTATCCAGGAGAATTTCGTAGTGCGAGAGATAGAGGCAGAAGTGTGATGCAAAAAAGCAAAGGGCTCATACTATCCCCTTGAAAGAGGCCCCTCTGGAAGGTGACCTTGTTCGTCGTCAGACGATGATCCCTAGATGAGATGGTAAATCTAGTTTTCCAAAGAGGCATCAGTCTCTCTATGCATCTCACTATGTGTGGATGTACCTTCAAGCTTTCCAACAGACAGATAATAAGTCTGTGAGAGGTTGAATCGAAAGCTTTCTGGTAGTCAATCCAGGCCATTGACAGGACGCGCTGATGGGCGGCATCGTCTTTACAGACACACCTGTCAATCAGCAGGTTCTCTCGACAGCCTGCTACACCTTTTTTCGAGCCTCGTTGTTCGTACGTCTCTCGCCATACAGGCTCAATTCGTCGAACGATCCTGTTGTTTAGGACAGCTGTAAAGATCTTATACAGTGTGTTTAAACAAGTTATTGGCCTGTAATTCTCTGGTCTGGACAAGTTGCCTTTTTTCGGTAGGAGTATAGTGCGTCCTAACACCAGCCACTGCGGAATGGGCGCCTCCGACTTTAAATATGAGGTTAATATGCGGGCCAAATTTTGGTGTATAGAAGTAAACTTCTTCCACCAAAAGTTCTTAATACTATCTGGTCCAGCACCGGAAAAGTTCTTCGTGCCTCTAAGTGCTTTTTTCACCTCTTCGGCAGTGACTGTTGGGCACTCCTCCTCAGATTTTATGAGGCTGTCGCAAAACTCCTTGAAACGGATGATATTGTCTGTATCTTCTTTTAACTCTAGTGTTTTCGGGATCTTGTACACCTCTCTCCAAAAAGTCTCTACCTCCTTGGGCTTGAGTGGATTTTTTACAAAAACAGGGGGATCACTGAAGAGGCGTGATGGGTCAGCAAGAAACTGTTGATTCTCCCTGTTCCATCTCTCCCTCTTCTGTATTCTCCTCCTTGCGTCAGATAACAGCCTTATTTTGTCAACAATATGCTGCTTGATTGTCAGCAGCTTTGACTTGTTCAGTGTGTGATTCAAGGTCCTTAGTTCTTGAGCGAACTTTCGAACCCTTTCCGTGAACGGTCTACCAGATGTTATGTAGTCAATCACACATTGAGCATGGGACGCATTCTGTCTTGCCCATCCAATTTTCTTGTTCAGTTGATGCAAGCGTCTTCTGGTGTTCTGATCCATCGTCGGTTTCAGCCTTCGATTTGAATCAGCCAAAGCTCTCGCAGCACCATAAACTGAGCAATTGATGGTCCAGATGTCGGACTCTTGTGAGATATCTCCACGAATGGAGGTATCTATTTCAGCCAGATCTTGGGGCTTAAGAGGAACTTGCATGTTGATGTTCCTCCTTGCACTGAAATTGCGATCATCTTCCAGAAGGTGCCTGCTTTCTGCGGTTGGTCTTAATGTCGTTTCATCTTCGTCTGCAGCTTGTTCAGGCAGCGGTTGAGGAAGCGCTCCGCGTACATATCCATTTTTTCGGAGGTAGTCGGCTTAATTTCGCAAAGACTCATGCGAAACGTATTGAAGCTCTGGGTGTTTCTGGCACCACAGAGTATGCATACGCGCCATAAAGCCTCCGCGAACAGGGATAATACTGGCATCGTAGCAGTCAAGCACGTCATTCTTAAGTTGATCCGTCCACTGAATGTGAGCGTTTCGCCGGTTCCTCGTCGTGTTTCCATCTAAATTATTTTCAGCACCCCGAACTCTAGGATGATCGGCATTGTTTGCCGATCCATTGTCGGGTGCTCTGCGCGTTAGATCGTTTTGAACCGCATCTACAACATTTTGGTGGTTTGTTGGTTTCATTGTTGTTCCCACGAGCAGCTAGGGAAAGGGTTTGTCAATCCTTGTAGAGCCCCACGGGTATCCCAGAGTCACCGTTAAGGACACCTCACCCAGGTGCCATGCAGCTTTCGGCACGGTTCGCACACTTTCGCTTAGGGGTTATTCCTTCGGGACCATCCCTGGACAATTGTCCGCGACTGCTTATTAATTATTGTAATAATATTCAGCAGAAACCCTTGGTACGGGGACCCTCTATCCGCAGCCCGAGGACGCGTTCGGTGGCTTTGTCATAAGCCCTTCGGTTCTGTTCCAAGGGAATCGAAGTGAAACTGAAGCATATATATATATATATATATATATATATATATATATATATATATATATGTATGCATAATTATTTGTGGATTATTTACCTCAAGGGAATTGACAAATTTGAACTATGTAACATAGAAATGGCTCTATCATAAGGTATTAGGGAAAAGAGAGAGAGATAAACAAAGAGAGAGAGAAGGACCAAGGAAAGAAACTTCAACCCCCTTTTCATCGCTAACTAGAAGGAAGGACAGAAATTACAGGTATCTATAAGTTATTGAGTAGTGGATGAGGGAGACCATCGAGGAAAACACACACATAATTGAATGAGGGAGAAGTAGCAACCTTTGGATCAATGAAGTCTGCAGGCATTTTGTGACCTTGGAAGAGGGTGGAAATAACTCCACCTACTGCCGATTACAGGCGGACCCTTTTTCTGAAGCTGAACTTCCACACCAAGAATCTTCTAGAAGAACGGGTGGAGAAAACTACACCCACTATCGATTACACGTGGACCTTTTTTTCTGAAGCTGAACTTCCAGAGCAAGAATCTTCTAGAAGAACGGGTGGAGACAACTCCACCCACTATCGATTACACGTGGATCTTTTTTCTGAAGCTGAACTTCCAGACCAAGAATCTTCTAGAAGAACGGATATCCGTCCACCCGAGTATAAAAGAGGAACCTTGGATCCTTGGGGCGTCTTTTGCTCTGGGTCTTCAAGCTGCTGCCGTCTTGGTCTTCAACCCTTCTGCCGCTGCCTTTGCCATTGTACTTCTCCATGGGCCTTGCTGCCAGGCGTCTTCTGAGTCTTCTGAGTCTTCTGAGTCTTCTGAGTCTTCTGAGTCTTCTGAGTCTTTCGTCTCTTGCCAGCTTACAATTTTAGGGCTCCAATCTTCAAGGAAATTTTCCCAGAGTGTACCAGTAATCATCCCAATTCAATTGAAGGAACATCAAATTTGATGACTAGGTAACGACAACAATCTCTCTCTCTCTTCTAAATCGTTCCATTAATCACCCCAGCATTTCTTCCTCGAGCATTTATTACCTTTTTTTCTGCAGAGCCATTTTCTCTTCTCAAATCCTTGTAGAAATGTTTTAAGGATCTTTCAACATCACTACAGGTAAATAAACAAAAAATGTTTTTAAACTAACTTTTTAACTCATTATAAAAAAAATGCATATCCAAATAGAATTGACAATTATATTAATTTTTGACTTAGGTGATGATTACCTTTGAAGATGACCTGCAATTAGGTCGAAACGTACGTCGGTTAAATATGACAAATAAATTATGATTCTTTAACATCTGAATCCACTGCATTTTATATGAAAGTATGACCAAATTAATTTTATTCATGAAGAATAACTATGTTATTTTCTATGTAGATAAAACAGGAATATCACTAACGACTAATGTTTCCCTAAATTCCATCTTAGGACGTAACATACACATTATTTTGACCCATCGGCTGTGTTGAAACAAGTAAGAGCAAATGAATTCTCAAAATTAAATTCAGTGTTCCAGTAGTCAAAATAAAGCCAAATGAATTCAAATTCTTAAATTCAGTAAAAATTGTGAAATAATTTAACAAGTAAAAATCTTTTTCCTTGAATAAATTCAAAATACCATTTGTTAAATCAGTGAAACTTTGGATATTAAATTCAAATATTCGACTTAATTCTGTGAAGCTTTAGATATTTTTCATTTACATTCGAATTATGAAAAATTATATCAGAATACGCTCGATAGGGCGTCAGCCTGTTATAATTGAAAAATGTTTATCAGTTCATTCTTGAATATTTGATGGTACAGATTTGTAACATCGCGCCGAGCCTGTAATGGGCACCGCTTTGTTATTAGTTGGTCGTCAATATATTGGAGTGACTGTCGAAATGAGCAATTAACCATTTACACAAATTGTGAAAAATTATATCAGAAAGTACGCTCGATAGGGCGTCAGCCTGTTATAATTAAAAAATTTCTATCAGTTCATTTTTGAATATTTGATGGTACAGATTTATAACATTGCGCCGATCCTGTAATGGGCACCGCTTTGTTATTGATTGGTTGTCAATATATTGGAATGACTGTCGAAATGAGCAATTAATCATTTACATATCATTCTTCATTTACATAAAATTGTAAGGATTATTGAAATAGGGTAAAATACACACTCTCTCTCTCTAAAAAGAAATTATACAAATAGAAAACACGTATGAGATATGAATGCAAAGGAAAATGATAAACTCATGAAAATATTTGAAAAAATCAATGAAATAATTAAAATCATAGAATCAATAATAATTACTATCAATCAAATGAATATAAAAAATCAATTGAATTTTCAAATCAAGGAAGTTTTGGGGCAAATCGAAGAAGTTATCAAAATCATTAATATAATGATAAATCTTCACAGAATCAGTATAATCAAACAAAACTAAGGATGTTTAATCAATAAACTAAGAAAATACTTAGTGGAGGAATTAAAAAACGAAAATTTCGGAAGTATATCAGACGATGTCAACAACTTGAAAATTTAGCAAACGAACTTACATCTAAACCAGAAGAAACTCAAACATCTAAGCGTGTTAAAAATGTAACATCAAACCTGATTGAAACAACATCTAAATCCATTAAAAATCAAAAATCTGAACCCGCTGGAAATCAAACCTTTGAATCTATTGAAAATCAAATATCTGAAAACACCAAAAATCCAAAATCTGAACCCGCTGAAAATCAAACCTTTAACTCTATTAAAAATCAAATATCTGAAAACACCGAAAATCAAACATCTGAACCCGCTGAAAATCAAACCTTTAAATCTATTGCAAATCAAATATCTGAAAACACTGAAAATCAAACATCTGAACCCGCTGAAAATGAAACCTTTAAATCTATTGAAAACCAAATATCTGAAAACACCGAAAATCCAAAATCTGAACCCGCTGAAAATCAAAC
>CAKNXH010060764.1:65910-90696 GCA_932178445.1 Andricus quercusramuli | reverse complement strand
TCTGAAAACACCGAAAATCCAAAATCTGAACCCGCTGAAAATCAAACCTTTAAATCTATTGAAAATCAAATATCTGAAAACACCGAAAATCAAACATCTGAACCCGCTGAAAATCAAACCTTTAAATCTATTGAAAATCAAATATCTGAAAACACCGAAAATCAAACATCTGAACCCGCTGAAAATCAAACCTTTAAATCCATTGAAAATCAAATATCTGAAAACACCGAAAATCCAAAATCTAAACCCGCTGAAAATCAAAACTTCAAATCTATTGAAAATCAAATATCTGAAAACACCGAAAATCAAACATCTGAACCCGCTGAAAATCAAACCTTTAAATCCATTGAAAATCAAATATCTGAAAACACTGAAAATCAAACATCTGAACGCGCTGAAAATCAAACCCATAAATCTATTGAAAATCAAACATCTGAAAACACCAAGAATCAAACTTCTGAACCCGCGGAAATTCAAACATCTAAATTCATTGAAATTCAAACATCTCACACCGCTGAAAATCATACATCCGAAAATCCCTGGAAAGAATTTTCTGAGACGTTTGAAGTAATGTTAAACAAAGCCGAAATATTGGTTAAAAACTCAAAAACGAATTAATTAATTCATTCCCAAATAAAAAATTATTCATATAAAATTATTTTGATAAAATACTTCAGAAGAAAATTCACTTATGTCAAATCAAAACCACTCTAATAAACTCACTAAAATAATTAAAAATAATAGGATATCGCATCGTAAGGGTAAACGAGAACGAGCAAGTATTGAACTTATGATTATAGAAGCATTATCAGAGGGAGAAAATCTCTCAAACCCTGCAATTTCGAAAGCCATACGTTATATAGTTTTAAATCAAAAGGATATAATAGGAAGGATTAGACTCATGAAAATAAAGGAAAAAATCAATAAAATATTCATAATCATAGAAGCAATAATAAATTCTATTACGCAGCAAATCCAAATAAATCATAAAATCGCAGAAATAATAAAACAAGTTGACGAAGTGAATGAAATCATTGAAAGAATAATAAAATTTCTATGAAATTAGTATCGTCAGAAATAACTTTGGATACATAATTCAAATAGAGGACGCAAAAGTTTAGAAATCCTTTTAAATTTTTTGAAATTAAGAAACTATACTTCCCAATCATAAAACAAATCACTAAAATATTCAAGTAATACAAAACATTATTTTTATGTTTTCATAACATTTCCCCTCATGTCAGATAAAAATACAGAAAACTTTAGAGTCACTCAATGTCTAGCTAAAGCACTTGCTAATTCCACAATAAACGAACGACAGAAAAAAGGAATTCAATTAACTTTTGATATCTCTTCTAAATCCAAGGTTGTACATTCTCCAATTACTCAGGGAAATAATCCAGGACAATCAACTGAAGCCTTTTTAAAAAATATAGAAAAAACCCTCACAAATATAAAACACAACGATATAAATACCAGTGAATTTGAACAAATTCAAAATCTCAATAAAACACCCACAAATCAATCACAGAAAAAATTTAATTTTTCAATTAAAGATTCACCTTCTTTAGATCATTTAAAAAATTATCAATTATCTAATGATAGCGGAATGATTAGTTCCAGCAATTTAAATAAACCCATATCGGAAATTGATAACACGTTTTCAACAGCAAATTCCACAGTAATTAATACTAATAATACACCAGCCAAAATCGATCACCAATCTATCTTATCCAACGAAGGGAAAATTCCATCTCCTAGTGACGATAACTCCCCTATTAATGATACCCGTTTAAATCTCCATTCAACTCCTGCCAACAATACTAACCCTTTTTCCAATCTTGAGGAAAATCCAATTACCCCTGTTCATAATATATTTCAACCAAACATGATACCGAATAATCAACAAGTCTCCCTTCGAGACGCTTTAGAAGTTGTAACTATTTTTGATGGTCCAAGTATCCCCCTAGGACATTTCATTGAAGGTTGTGAAGAAGCCAAACAAATGCTCCCATCGGTACCGACAGTAGAACAAAATTCAGTAAGAATGATACGCAGTAAAATTATAGGCGAAGCGCGTAAAAGTATCTACGGTATGACGTTCGATAGAGTAGATAACTTGATTAACCGATTAAAGAAAATATTCTCTCCTTCAAAAACAGTTTATCAATTACAAGGAGAATTAGGCAGTACTTACATGTGGGAAAAAGAAACAGTTTTATCGTACGCAACACGCATTAAGGAAATTGCTGATCAAATTTATAATGCTCATAGAATAAATAATGGCGGGGATTTAGACGAAACATGTAAACAAGGATTAGAAAAAGATTTAATTCAATGCTTTTTACGCGGTTTAAGATCAGAAATAGAAATTTGTGTAAAAGAGGGGGAAGCATTTAAGGATGTTACAAATAACGCAATTGAAATAGAACGTAAATTTAACGCAGTTTCAGATTTACGAAAGGGAAATCTTTACAAACAAAAACCTGAAGAACTAGAGAAAAATAAAACCTACGGAGACAAATCGATAAAAGTAAATTACGCACAAGGGGAAATTATAGTTTGTCAAATTTATAACAAGAGGGGTCACACAGCTTTTATATGTCGAACCCTTGGAAATTTCAATCAATACTTACAGCCTCCCTCAAACCCCCATGTTTCGAGTTGGAAAGGGGGAGATGTCACCTTCAGTGACCATTTCATTCCTGATATAGTCTTTAATGCTAAGTCGATATACTTAATTGAATCTAAGTCTATAACCACCTTTCAATGATTAGTGTTCTATTGCGTGCATAATTAAATTTATCAGAAGGTCTTAGGAATTTTATAACACTAAAAATATATACTCACCTGAATCTTTAAATGTAAACATACTTATTAACCATTGTAACCTTTTAATTATTATATTTGACCAACCTTCTCAAGAAACATATATTTAGAAGTCATAGAATGTATAAGGAATTCCTGAAATATATATATTACAATCCTAAAATGTATTCTCCAGCAAAAAAAGTTTCTTATCTATGTAAATAAAAAAAATTAAAAAAAATTATAAAAAAAAAAACTGTTGACCATCAAGCAGCACTGGACGCAAAAAGTAAGATCTCTTTTAACAGCCAAACAGCGCCTTGAACGGCCAGTTAAGTGGATTCAGGAAAATTCCACCTTTTCTACTAATCCTTCCCGTCTGTTCAATAAAGCGTCATGTGTAGTTAAAAATCCGCATAGTCGAGAAGAGATTCAAGTCTTCTGGGAGCAAGTATATGGAGATACTTTTCAGCTAAATGAAGACGCTTCTGATATATCACTCTTTCGTAACTTTTGCCAAAGGCAAAGGTCACAAGGTCCAGAGGAAGAGTGTCCACTAATTACTGCTGAAGAAGTGAAGAAAGTTATCGCTAGAACTAAGAACTTTTCGGCGCCATGGCCAGATAAAATCAACAACTTTTGGTGGAAGAAGCTTACTTCTACGCACCAACATCTAGCTCGTATATTTACTACTTTCTTAAACGGAAAACAACCCGTCCCGCAGTGGCTAGTGGCCGGAGATTTGTCAATTCCAAAGAACTACAGGCCCATAGCTTGTTTAAACACCAGCTACAAGCTATTCACTGGCATCCTCAAAGAGAGGATATTGACATCTATCGAGCCGGTATGGAGTGTAATAGTCGAACAACGTGGATGCAAGAGAGGGCTGGCAGATTGCAGGGAGAACCTGTTAATAGACAGGTGTATTACCCAGGAATCGATCAGGTATCGACGCAATCTGTCCATGGCTTGGATTGATTACCGTAAGGCATTCGATAACACGAACCATGAGTGACTTATTAAGCTGCTTGAGTGCATGGAGGTGCATCCAAAAATAGTGAGATGCATAAAAGAGCTTATTCTCTTGTGGCGGACAAGATTTGTCATAACATCTGACAAAAGACAAGTGACTCCAAGCTTTGTCACTTATAAGAGGTGGGTCTTTCAAGGAGACTCTCTAAGTGCGATACTTTTCTGCATCTCCCTCTTGCCTCTATCTATTGTGCTCCGAGGCAAAAGCTCTGGATACCTATGTGGCCCGCCGAACAGAAGAGAATATAAGGTCAACCACTTTTTATACATGGACGACCTTAAATTCTTTGCTTCGTCAAAAAAGGACCTTAACATCCTTGTAGATGCGGTGAATAGGTATTCTAAAGCGATTGGCATCAGCTTCGGACTGGACAAGTGTGCCTGCGTGCACCTACACCAAGGAAGACTAGAAACTACATCATCCAGTGACGATCAGGATGTTCAACTCATAGGCGGAAATACCATTCAACATCTTGGTATTGGAGAAACATATACATATCTTGGAATACCGCAAGCGGAAACCCAAAATGTGCATAACTTGAAAACGGCCCTTGGAAAAAGGTATCGCCGAATTCTTAGAAAAATTTGGGCTTCCGAATTATCTGGAAAGAATAAGATCCAGGCGACCAATATGCTGGCCATTCCTATACTGCTCTTCACGTTTGATGCAGTAAAATGGAACGTTGATGAGTTAAAACAACTTGATCGAAGCACACGCAAGATGATGACAATACAACGAAGTCTTCATCCTAGATCTTCCGTAACTCGAATATATCTCCCTCGCGATGAAGGGGGTAGAGGAATGCTAAGCTTAGAGTGTCTTCATCGAAGAATGGTTCTGGCTACAGCCTGCTCAGTTCTAAAAAGCACGGATTCCCTTATGCGACTCGTACATCAACATGAAGTCGCCAATGCTGGGGTGTTTCTATACCATGCAGCAGATAGGGCCGCAGAGGAGCTTGATCTCCCATTTAATTCCAGCGACATTGCACATGGCCTAGCATCACTAACACCTCTGGTGCTCAAAAGTCGTATACAGGAAGCAGAACATACGCTCCTGCTAAGAGAACATGCTGAGAAGCCCCTCCATGGTAAGTTTTACGGCATCATACGTAGAGAAGAGCTCTCGATGGGTCTCTCCAACATGTTTCTCAAGTCTGCTGGATTGAGATCGGAGACCGAGGGATTTCTTTTTGCCTGTCAAGACGGCGTCATAGGCACCTTAGTTTACCGCGAGCGCATAATGAATGTACCTTTACGCGATACCGACTGCCGAGCGTGCAAGCAAGAGCCCGAAACACTTGGACATGTTCTCAGTGGATGCTCTTAATATGCACGCTGCGCGTACATAGAGAGACACAATGCAGCTCTAAAAGTGTTATATTACCATCTAAGGCATTTCTATGGTGTTGATCTATTGCCCGTCTTGCCCTACGCCCAGGGGGAACTCGAGTCAGTTGTGGAGAATGATCAGTGTAAGATCTACTGGAATTTCTCATTCTCCACCACTCAACGTATCAGTGCTACGAAGCCAGACATTGTCCTCCAAGATCTGAAGAACAAGATCATTTACGTGATTGAATTCTCGGCACCAGCCGATGGTAATATCACGGCAAAGGAGGGAGAAAAACGGGCGAAATATCAAGCACTTCTTTTCGAGCTGAGTAGGCTGTACCAAGGCTACAAAGTCCATCTTATAATGCTCATAATCGGCTGTCTTGGAGGTATGAAAGCTTCATTTATTAGCCAACTCAACAAGATTCCGGCTTGCCAGCGTCAGGCTCATTTCATCGCGAACCGGATGCAAAAGGATGTTCTCCTGGGATCACTCCATCTGGTCCGTCAACACTGTTCCTCTTAAATTCTACAAAGATTGGTAGCACTGGTATCCTGACTCCAAGGAACAGTGTTGCCCGATGTTATCACGCGTAAATTTCCCGCTGTTGCTTACCTTCTAGGACAGAAGGAACAGAAGCGGATGACGTACACGTTCCAGTAGCTTTGGGATTGGTTTCTTTAAGGAATCGTGATCGAAGCTTCCGGAGCCTACAACTTCTCAAAAAAAAATAAAGCCTACCGAAGGTTTTCTCGCGTTGTCGTCGCGGTAGGGCTTGAGCTTTCCTCTCATGAATTTGAAGGTGATGTTGGCTGTAGAATTGCTATTGGTAGGGTTTCCCATGCCAGACAGGCAGAGAACGAAGAGGAAAGTGACTAAGAGGAACACCAAAACCCATAAATGGAGAGTATTTTGAAAATTTTGAAAACGCTTGTCCGTACCCGAGGATCGTCGGGGCGCCCCTGGAGCCACCGCTGGTGACCACAGCATGCGGGACGATGGTGATGGTGAGCTGCGAGATGGTCAGGCAGATCTCACTAATCAAACAGCTGGCCAGCAAGAACATCTGCGACATACGGTAAGCAGTGAAACATCAACTGCGTCTGCTGAGGATGCTTTGGCTAGCGTTAGCTATTTGCAGCCAACCACTTCAACAGAAATACCGTGGGAGAGCATCAAGTGGGATACCACAATGAATGAGGAATTGATGCGTCTCTATTATGAAAGTGCGAAGTTTGAAACATCACGCAAAAAAGGACAAAATTTCAGAACGAAATTTGCCGCAAAGTATCCTCAAATAGAGAAAGTCGCATTGAGAGATTTTATCGCTAAGGTGAAGGACATCAGGACTAATCTACTCATCTCAGAAGATCGAGCAATGGAGATTAAACGGCAGGTAGATTTGGAGTGGAAGAACAACGGCAATGAACAGCAGTTAGAGGAAGCCGCGTCACACGAACAAGCAGTGGCAATTATTGTTCTTCCTCAACCTGGTGACGATCCAGCACCACCACATCCTCTGGAGGTAGATGGCCTAATAGAACCAGTGCCAGAAGCCGAGGTTCAACAACCAAGGAAGCGATTAAAATGGACATATCATATGAACAGAGATGTGATGCGCTTTTAGTTTTTGGCAAAGAAAAGTGGGCAAAGTGTAAGCAGAGAACATCATCGTCTCTTCTTACTTAAGTACTCAGGGCTAGCCACAAGAATAAATTAGCAGAATCTAGCAGATCGAAAACGCTCAATATCTGTAAGCAAATTGCTTTCGGCTGTTGAAATAGCTGCCATCGAAATGGAAGTGGAACAGCAGCTTCCTATTGATGAACTTCCATTGGAAGATGTGGAAAACGAAAACTTGATTGCAGCTGAAGACATAGGTGCTAGAGATAATGAGCATCAAGTACCGGATGGACTAGAACTACATCTGGATATTATAAACGATGATATGAACAGCGAAGTCTCAGAAAATCTACAGCACCTTGAAAGGAATTTTGGTCATGCTCTACTAGAGTTCAGACATGTAGCACCAACACAAAGGCATTCACTGCCCAAGATGAATATCACAAATGATCTGCGTGCACTAATAGAACACCTTAACAGCAAGGTTTTACCTATGCATTTGAACGCAACACAAAATGCGTGACAGGTGCAAACTCTTGTATATTATGCAGCTGTGGCAACCAATAGAACGTTGGGCCGCAGAACTAGGCCTATAAATGCAGTCTTCGCCCCAAGACAGGAGCGAGATCCGGCATGGAAGATTAGTTTGGATATGGATGTCAGCAAAGTAAGGTGCAAATTGGGTCGACTGACTCAATATAAGAAAGGAAATCGAACCAGAAAGCTGATACACCATGTTATTAAAATCATCCACCCTCGGTACATCGAGACATTGACACCAGCAATATTGAATGAGATTATAGACTCCCAGAGGCAGAGACTTGATGTTCTTACTGCGAGACTGCGTCGGTACAAGAAAAGTAGTGCAAGAAGGCAACAAAATCGAACCTTTCAAGCAGATGAAAGAATGTTCTATCGTGAACTGAGTGTAAAGCAAAATAACCAAAAAGACACCAAAGTCCCTCAATTGGAAGACATGACTAACTATTGGTCAGATGTTTGGGATAAAACTAACAGAAGCAATTTGGACACTGCGTGGTTCCAACTAGAGAAAGCAAGAGCAAGCTCTTGAGGAAAGCTCCAGGTCCGGACATGGTGCACAATTTCTAGTACAAGTACCTGACTAGTGTGCATCCTGCGTTGGCACGGTGTTTTCAGAAGATCATCGAACATCCAGATCTGATGCCAGGCTTTATGCTGCAGGGTACTACGTATATGTTGCCTAAAAAACCAGACGCTCAAAATCCATCTGAATTTCGACCGATAGCCTGTCTTCCAACAATACATAAATGTCTTACAGCTATCATAGCAGATAAGGTATATTCTCACTGTGACGAGAATGAGATCCTTACAGAAGAACAAAAAGGATGTTGTAAAAACTCCCGAGGCAGTAAAGATCTAGTCACCATAGACGCTGTTGCCATGACGCAAGCTCGTAAACACCAAAGGACCTTGCACATGGCATACATTGACTACAAGCAAGCGTTTCCTTCCGTACCACATGACTATTTGCTTGAAGTCTTAAAAGTATAAAAAATTTGTCCACGCATCATTGACTTCCCAAATCGTGCGATGATGCTTTGGGTTACAAGAATCAAGTATTTTGATCATGGACAACCAAGGATAACTAGATCATTACGCATTGCGACGGGTATATTCCAAGGAGACTCCTTCAGTGCATTATGGTTCTGTTTAGCGTTGAACCCACTGAGCAAAACTTCAAATGGCATGTCTTATGGGTTTTGAGTGAATGATAATGAGGATGGTCATCAAGTAACCCATCTTCTATACATGGATGACCTGAAGCTATACGCTAGTCCGAACGAGAAACTGCAGCAAGTGATTGATGTTACAAAGCAGTTTTCCAATGATATCAACATAGAGTTTGGACTAGATAGATGCCGAACAGTGCATTTAACCAGAGGAGAATTAGGGACCGCAGAGATAGATAACGATTTCGGAAATGACATGGAGGCAATGGCTGAGGGCGAGTCATATAAATATCTGGGTATTCTCGAATCTAAGGGTATTCAGCATACGATAGTTAAGAAAAACCTAACGACTGCCTTCACGAAAAGACTCAGATTGGTTCTGAAGAGTTCTCTTAACTCGGCAAACAAGATCAGGGCAATCAACACCTATGCCATCCCTGTTCTCACGTACTCTTTTGGGCTCATCAAATGGTCGAACACTGACCTCGAACGATTAAACAGAATCATCCGCGTAGAAATGACGAAACACCGAATGCAATACATTCGGCAATTGAAAGGGTAGTTCTACCACAACATAGAGGGGGCAGGGGCATTGCAGATGTCAGAAAACTGTGTGAGTCACAAGTTACACAGTTGCGAGACTATTTTAACAGCAAGCGAGATGTTAAGCTTTACAACACCATCTGTAAAGTGGATCTTGGCTACACTTCCTTGAATTTGTCCTCAGAGGAGGCCTTGAATATCAGGGCAGAAACCATAGAGGAATTAGAAACGCAATGGAGACAGAAAGCCATCCACAGCGAACACCCCAAAACGCTAGATCAATATGAAGTTGATAGTGAGGCATACAATATTTGGCTGAGAAAGGGACTCCTGTATCCAGAAACAGAAGGATTCGTCATTGCGATTCAGGATAGAGTTGTCAGCACCACGAATTATCGCAAACACGTGTTACATCAAGACGTGGTTGACCGGTGCCGATTATGTGGAGATTCCAACGAATCCATCGAGCACATTATTGATGGCTGTCGCGTAGTGGCTCAAAGAGAATATACGCACAGACATAATGATGTGGCGGACATTATACATCAACAACTTGCCCTAAACCTAGGACTCTCAACAGAATGGATGCCTTTCTATAGATACATTCCAATGTCCATTTTAGAAAATGAAGATTACATCTTATATTGGGATGTGACTATCCAGACGGATCATTACATACGAGCCAATCGACCTGACATCGTGATGCGAGACAAAAAAGGTGGAAGAGTCTACATCATGGACATTGCTTGTCCGCTCAACCGAAATTCGCAGGCAACCTATAGAACCAAGATTCATAAGTATAGCGAGCTAAGGCATGAAGTTAAGGCAATATGGAGGAATCTGAAACATACATCTATTCATCCTATTGTGATTTCGGCTACAGGTAATGTGCACGCAAGATGCACTGATCATCTTGAACATTTAGGAGTCAGTAGGGTACTGGCGGCAACTCAAAAGGCTGTTTTATTAAATACCTGTCGCATTGTAAGAAACTTCGTAGACCATCAGGAAGCAAGTGACTAAGAACCTATGGCGTGATACATGGTAGCTCTAAGAAAGCATCCAGAGGCGACTGGTGTCACCTTCAACACTCACGGCCGCTGTGTAAGGATAACAGCGGCAAAGCCAAACTGCAAACTATACCATGCTTCTAATTTTGTACCTACAACATCATCGTAAATGATTTCAAACAACGTATTGAAATAACTTATAACATCCTCATCTCATCAGTCACTTGACTTAGTCCGTGGCTATGACGAAAAACCGGGTTCACCCGAGAAAAAGTTTGAAAAAAAAACATAAAAAAAATATTGTAAACATGTAATCAGAAGACATAATATACTCTTTAAATATTTCATATTTGTGAAAATTTCAACGTGATATCTTCCCATAACAATTAATTCGAGTCTTACATTTTGGCTCGAACATATTGGCTTCACCATATGATTCGAGCAAATCGGGGGGGGGGGGGGCCGGAAGATGTCACGTACTACGTCGTATATATATATACAGGTTGTTTTTTTTAACTTGAGACAACGAAATATCTCAAAAAATACGCATCCTACGGGAAAAATGTTTGAAGAAAAACTTTTTATTTTCGAGGGGGAAAAAAGATTTGTTAAAATTTACCCCACACCACCCCCACAGGAGGCAGGGGTGGGGGTAACTTTGTAATTTCAAATGGCAACCCCAATTTTTTATCAAAGATTCAGATTATTCTTTACGAAATACGTAAGTTTTATTCGGAAAATTTGTTTCGATTCGCGGTAGATGGCGCTGCAATTGCGAAAAACGAAATTGTTGACACTACTTTTAGCTCTACCCAGGAATAACGACGCCGACGTAGTAGTTATCTATTCCCTTCGGGGTGCTTAATTTCGGTGAGTCCCCTTGCCTCTCACCATCCATCGGGGTGCTTGATTTCGGTGAGTCCCCTTGCCTCTCACCATCCATCGGGGTACTTGATTCCGATTAATTATTTTACAATAAGTGCTCAAAATGGTGTCCTCGCACTTCGATGCACTTGTTAATCCGAGCTTTGAAAGATTCCACACAACTGCGAATTGTGTCTGGTGATATTTGTGCACAAGCAGACCTGCTTCGCTCGATTATGTTATCACGAGTTGTGGGCACTTCTTGATACACGCGATTCTGTAGATAACCCCACAAATAGAAATCCGGCGCCGTAAAATCTGGCGATCTGGCAGGCCAATTTACTGGACCTCCTCTACCAATCCATCGTCCATTGAATTCGCGATTGAGTACTTCCCTCGCGATTGCCGCATAATGTGCTGGACAACCGTCATGTTGAAACTACATGTTGTGTCGCACTTCCAAGCTTAGGTCTTCCAGCAATATTGGAAGTTGATTTTCTAAAAAGTCCCGATATTTTTCACTGTTCAAATTTCCATCAATAAAATAAGGACCGATAAGTTGATCTCCAATTATTCCACACCAAACATTCACGGACCATGGACGCTGATGCTCAACTTCACGCAGCCAATGTAGATTTTCTACACTCCAATGATGCATGTTGTGCCGATTAACGTTACCATGGTTTGTGAAAGACGACTCGTCTGTGAAGAGTACTAGAAAAAAGAAATTTGGGTTTCCTTGTATCTGCTGAACCGCCCATTGACAAAATGTGACTCCGTTCTGAAAATCATTTCCATGAAGTTCTTGCTGCAGTGAAATATGATACGGATGATAATTATTACGTTTTAATACCTTCCAAACACTGGATAGAGACATTCCGGAATCGCGGCTTAGTTGTCGAGTACTAACATGAGGGTCATGAGTGACTGCAGCTAAAATTGCAATTTCATTATCAACTCCAGTAACTGTTACTTGACGCTTCCTTTTTTTCGGTTGTACACTTCCGTCAGTGATGAAGTTTCGGACAACCCGGTAGAAAGAAGCGCGTGAAGGAACACTTTCTGGAAAGCGTGAGAGCGTCATTGATATTCCTGCCACTTTCTCCATAAATGAGAATCATTTCAATCTTCTGTTGCTGAGATAGAATTTCCATTGTAAAAGTAATGAAGTAAGGTAATGAGGAAATACAACGACACCCAAACCAACTCAAACGAACGTGACCAACAACAATAACCCAAACGAAAGCAACCAACACACCCAAATTAAATTAACACAATCAACCTTCCTAATGAATAAACGTTAAGCACGGACAGACGCGGATATCGCTCGGCCGGAATGACGTCGAGGATTGTAGACAGTGGAGACTCGATGATATGTAATGTCTGCATCCAAAATCGACTATCGTCAACCAACTGCATTCGGGAATGGTTTTCGACAGTTTTATCACTTTTACTGTCCCGTTGCCAAAAGTTCAAGCACCCCGATGGATGGCGAGAGGCAAGGGGACTCACCGAAATTAAGCACCCCGAAGGGAATAGACAACTACTATGTCTGCGTCGCTATTCCTGGGTAGAGCTAAAAGTAGTGTCTACAATTTCGTTTTTCGCAATTGCAGCGCCATCTATCACGAATCGAAACAAATTTTCCATATAAAACTTACGTATTTCATAAAGGAGAATCTGAATCTGTGATAAAAAGTTGGGGTTGCCATTTGAAATTACAAAGTTACCCCCACCCCTGCCTCCTGTGGGGGTGGGGTAAATTTTAACAAATCTTTTTTCCCCCTCGAAAATAAAAAGTTCTAATTCCAGACATTTTTTCCGTAGGATGCGTATTTTTTGAGATATTTCGTTGTCTCAAGTTAAGAAAACACCCTATATATATATGCATACTTATTTGTGGATTATTTAACTCAAGGGAATTGACAAATTTAAACTATGTAACATAGACATGGCTCTATCATAAGGTATTAGGGAAAAGAGAGAGAGAGATAAACAAAGAGAGAGAGAAGAACCAAGGAAAGAAACTTCAACCCCCTTTTCATCGCTAACCAGAAGGAAGGACGGAAATTACATGTATCTACAAGTTATTGAGCAGTGGAGGGTGGAAATAACGCCACCTACTATCGATTACACGCGGACCCTTTTTCTGAAGCTGAACTTCCAGACCAAGAATCTTCTAGAAGAACGGGTGGAGAAAACTACACCCACTATCGATTACACGTGGACCTTTCTTTCTGAAGCTGAACTTCCACACCGAGAATCTTCTAGAAGAACGGGTAGAGACAACTCCACCAACTATCGATTACACGTGGATCTTTTTTCTGAAGCTGAACTTCCAGACCAAGAATCTTCTAGAAGAACGGGTGGAGACAACTCCACCCACTATTGATTACATGTGGACCTTTTTTCCTGCGAAGCAGAATCTTCTAGAAGAACGGGTGGAGACAACTCCACCCGCTATCGATTACACGTGGACCCTTTCGAGTGGAGCAGAAAATTCTAGAAGGACACGTGGAGGAGGGTGGTACGGATGTCCGCCCACCCGAGTATAAGAGAGGAACCTTGGATCCTTGGGGCGTCTTTTGCTCTGGGTCTTCAAGCTGCTGCCGTCTTGGTCTTCAATCCTTCTGCCGCTGCCTTTGCCATTGTACTCCTCCATGGGTCTTGCTGCCAGGCGTTTTCTGAGTCTTCTGAGTGTTCTGAGTCTTCTGAGTCTTTCGTCTCTTGCCAACTTACAATTTTGGGGCTCCAGTCTTCAAGGCAATTTTCCCAGAGTGTACCAGTAATCGTCCCAATTCAATTGAAGGAACATCAAATTTGACGACTAGGTAACGACAACAATCTCTCTCTCTCTCTTCTAAATCGCTCCAGTTATCACCCCAGCATTTCTTCCTCGAGCATTTATTACCTTTTTTCCTCCAGAGCCATTTTCTCTTCTCAAATCCTTGTAAGTTGATTCCCTATTTGCTCCATTCTTGATCTTTGATAAATGTTTAATCTCGCATTTCCCTAGAATTCATTTGTCCCTGAATCCTGTTCCCTTAGCCCAGAGTTCAGTACTCTGTAGATTAAACAGGAATATCACTAACCACTAATGTTTCCCTAAATTCCATCTTAATACGTAACAGTAATGTGGATAAACTAAGAAAATCTTACTCCAAAAATAACTATAATATATACAATACAATTGAAATGTTTTAAGGATCTTTCAACATCACTACAGGTAAATAAACAAAAAATGTTTTCAAACTAACTTTTTAACTCATTATAAAAAAAAATGTATATCAAAATAGAATTGACAATTATATTAATTTTTGACTTAGGTGATGATTACCTTTGAAGATGACCTGCAATTAGGTCGAAACGTACGTCGGTTAAACATGACAAATAAATTATGATTCTTTAACATCTGAATCCACTGCATTTTATATGAAAGTATGACCAAATTAATTTTATTCATGAAGAATAGCTATGTTATTTTCTATGTTAGGTTTAAAATTTTAAGGCTGTTGCGACAGTGTCCAAAAAAATGGCAAAATCTGTGGAGCACTTAAACTTGATCACTAACATTCGATAAATCGGGATTAAGGTTTTAAAAGCGCACTTTGAAAATTTGCTGGGTCCAGGAAGGGGTTTTACGGTGGCATGTCATTGAGCAAGTCTCTGGGTTTTTTTAAAAAAAATACGATAACTGCTGCAAAGTGAGAATGGAAAGTGTAGCAAGGACGTGAAATGTGAAGGAAGCCGACTGTGCGGTGACAGCTGGGCTCTCGATATCTCGATGGTACTGCGAAAATGCACTGTTACTAACAGCCGCATTTGCATGCTACTGCCACCTGTCTTGGCGGGAATTTTATATTTGAATCAAAGATGAAATTTGTAATTTGAAATAATAAAATAATAATTTATAATAATTTCGAAATCTTCCTTAAATTTATCTATTGAATTATTTTTAAATCTTGTCTTGACATAAATCATAATAATTGTATAACTTATTATTATATGATATGTCGTACATATTTTTTGTGTTGTAACGTACAAGAAAATATGAAAATGGCGCATTAAATAAAGGGGTATAAATAAAATAAGTATTGAACACCCTATTCTCGCTTTATTATTATTATATTACTCGAATTCCCACCCTGCGGACACTGTTATGTACCTTTGATATAACAGTTCTAGAACAGAAAAGAACAGGTTCTGTAACTGGTTAAGTACAGGGTTAAACCATGTTCTGAGTAATGTCGTCCATAAATGGACGTAGCAGTTCTGAAACGCTGTTACTGAACCATGTTCTGTCAGAGATCTGTAACAATTCTGAAACAGCGTTACATGTAAAAAATTATTTTTAGAGCAATTTAGGAATAGGGTTACAGAGTAACATTGATCCGTAGTAGTGCCGTAACACATATGTAACAGTGTTACGATGTTAATTTGTTCTGTGGTCGTCCTGTAACAATTCCATAACAGTGTTACAAGAATATGTTAACGCTATGTAACAAATATGGAATTCAAATACGTAACAAATATGTCTCTTTTTTCCTCTTCCTGTTGTGCTTTTAGCTGAATCTTCCTTATTTTGAGTGTTTGTTCCTATTAGTGGTTTCGTTCTTTTTCAATCCTTTTCTGGTTTCTTTTCTTATTTTCTTTTTCTTCTTTCCTTTTTGTGAATTGATTTTCCAAGAATGCTTCTCTGATTCTCGCATTTTCCTCCATTGTTAATTTCTCTGCCCTTACTGTTTCTTTCCATTTTCGGGCTTTATCTCTTGGGTCCTTGGCATCACGAGAAAACGCTGTAGATGTCGCTGACAAATTTCTCCTCGTCTTCTCCTCTATTTGTGCTTATGTTGAGGTGAAAACCTTCCACTGCTCTTTCCTCGTCAGTTTCGTTTTCTTCCTAAAGATTGGTGTTTGTGTTGAGGTTGATAACTTCTACTGCTCCTTCATCGCTGCTTTCTTATGCCTTCCATCGATTTGTAGTTGTATTTTCATTGTTAAAATTTTTTCGGACGTGTCGATGCAGATGGTAGGAGATTTATTTTTCTGGCGTTCCAGCCAATCCTTGATTCATCCAGTTGAGTGCTCGACAGGTTCAGTGGTGTGGTAGTGTCTTATTCTGTAGCATGATGTTCTAACATCAGAAACAGTTTTCTGGTGGCTCCATATTTTTGCAATTCAACATTCGTACTGATCTACTGAGTCGGTTTGCGAAATTTCCATAGAGTGGGTTTTTCGGTCTTGAGTTCATGAGTCCGTTTATATTGTTAATGCTATTGACCATTTGCCATTTTTCCATATTTTTAGTATAAATATCTTAACATAAGTTCATTAGTATTCCATGCTTCTTTTTATTAGTATCTGTACTAGCGTTTTATAATGTAAAATCATTTGCGTTCCATTCACCTATACTTTTTCTCTTAAGATTTTTTAATTTGTAAATCCTTGGGGATTTTTTTTTGTTTATAGTGAAACGACCTTCGTACTTATCGTACAGCTTATCTGCTTTTTTATCAGTCTTATTTGATAGTTTTGTTACTACTTTCAGTACCCTGTCACCTATTATACATATATTCTATAGTATCGTTCTGTTGAGTTTGCTTGTGGGTTATATTTCGGCGTTTTCGTGTATATAATACTGAAGTTTTCGGTTGAATCTCTCAAAGTTTTGTTGACAAATTCCGTACCATTGTTGGTGTGGAGAATCAGCGGTGCTCCCCAACGCGAAATAACACGTTTTGGGAATTCTGACTTTATTGTGATCCCATTAGCTTTTTTAATTAGAGTATTCCGACCCATATTGTGAAAATATCTACAAAAACTGATAAATATTGGTTTTTTCTTTTTTTTGAAATCGGTCGTGGGTCCATGATGTTTGCAGCAATCATAGTCCATAGCTTTCCGACATTTATTTTTCCCACTAGCCCTATTATCGCTTGGTCGCTCGGTATGACTTTCTAACAGATTTTGTAGTTTTTTGTCGAAACCTAAATGTCCTGCTTGTATGTCATCGGGATTTTTTCATAGCCTGTATTTTTAATTTTTGGGGAAGGACGAGTTTCCATGAGTTAGAGTCTGGTAAAAGAGTAGATTTCAGTGGGTCCGTTCAGTTAAGATAGAGTTGCGAATCTCTGATTCGCGATTTTTCGTGTCTTTTGTTCTTTTGTTCAACGGCGCTACCACGCTGAAAACACCAGTTCCCGTTAGATCACTGAAGTTAAGCAGTGTTGGGCGCGGTTAGTACTTGGATGGGTGACCGTTCGGGGAATACTGCGTGTTGTTGACCCGTCGTGGGTGTGGTGGACCCACACTGGTAGTATTTATCCACCTAGAAACACTACCCGAATCGGGTAGTGAGGCAATGAACTTTCGAGTTCGAAATGCTAATCAATTTTTTTTTTTTTTTTGTTCTTTTGTAACTTGTCTGAGTTTAGTAGACTACCAGTCGTCTGTTTTTCCGTCTGCTTCCGCTTCCAGTTTTTCAATACAATAAGTTAATGCAAATGCGATTACTTTTGTTGATTCTCCTGATCTTGAAAGAGCATAGAGGAAAAAATTTGAGCTTTGTTTCCGATATATGACTTCGTAGTCACATTCAAGTAGTTCTAATGCCCATCTGGCTGATCAGTCAGTGGGGCTTTTTACGTTATTGAGCCACTTTAAGGCCAAGTGGTCCCTGATTAATTTAAAACTATAACCTTCTAGATATGGCTAAATTTTCGTTTTGCTCAAAACACCGCTACGCATTTTTCTCTGATGCCGAGTACCAAGATTCGGCGGTTTCTAGTAGGAAGGGTTTTTGAAAATCTGGAAATGTCAATATGGGTGCTGACGTAAAAAGGTCTTTAATTTTCTGTGAAGCCTCATTTTGTTCTGATGCTTCATCCTATTTTTTTCAATAATATATTATTTGGTTGTATTATTTCGGCAAAATGTTGGATGAATTTTCCGAGCTCGCATCTGTCCGGGCTGATCGCTAAATTTGCATAATTGATTTTATCTAATAGAATATTGAAGTATTTTAAATGGTCATCCTAATTTTGAGTTAAAATTACTATGCCGTATAAATAACAAAAAACGTTTGGTTTCTAATCTGGAGTGATAATTTTACCCATCAGTCTCTGAAAAGTCGCTGGAGCATTATTTAATCCAAATGGCATCCTTTCAAATCGATACATGCCTTTTCCAGGGACTGTGAATACTGTTATTCGTTCTGAGTTTTCGTCTAATGGTATTTGTAAATAAGATTTTAAAATTTTTCAAAGCCAAAACAAAATCTGTAATCTTTACCCGGTTTTTTTATCATTACTGTTGGATTTGATCAATCAGAACAAGAGGATCCTATTATATTCTGTTCTAATCATTTATCTACTGTTTGATCTTTTTTTTTAATCTTTGGGCTCACGTGGTAATATCGTTCTTTAATGAGATAGTGGCCTTGGACGTCAATACAATTTTTCGTTAAATGAGTAGCCCTATGTTATTTTCCCTTGTGTATTTTTATTTTGTTTTCTAAAAGTTTTTCTAGTAGTAATTGTTGGCTTTCGTTAAGCTTAACAATGTCTTCACAAATTTTTGGTGAACAATTATCTTGTTCGTCCATTTTTCCTAATCTATTTGAAATATTATTTATTCTGATCGCTTTACTTTCAAAATTAACACATTGATTTCTATCATCAATTTCCGGTATCTCAGTGGATTTTTGAGACTCCTTTTCTATTTTTTTTCAATTAGTAACTTTTTTATGTTTCCAACGATGACTATCGCTATTCCTATACGTTTCCTCGTATTTATTATTATGAAAAAATTTCTGACCTATTTTCCTTATTTTCCCTCCTGATTTTCGGTTTACTTAAACTAAATGAGACTGTCTGATTGAGTTGTTGGTAGTATCTTGGGTGAAGATGCTCTCTCAGAGTTGAAATGTGTTGCCTGTGGGGAAGCTTATTGAGCTTATTGAGTCATGAATAAAGCTATTTGAGGTAATAATATACGCGTACATATATTTTCAAGTCCTAGAAACTTAAATTGTTTGTGGTAAATGGTGTCAACCAGTGAGGATTTGAACAAATCAAGATGTCACATTGTTTTCGATCGATTGCTCATTTTGTGATAATAAACATTACATATCGTTTGTAATAATATGACATCGCAAATTTTTATTAGAAAAGAGATTCTCTAGCTCCGGTGAGATTCAAATGCCGCGCACACTGATTTCCAGTCAGATGCTCTACCACTAAGCTACGGAGAATCGAGAATTCTTTTTCTCAAAGACATACATGAAGCTCTTCGAGATAACAATCTACGCAGACATATATTTTCAAGTCTTGGAAATTATAATTTTTGATGTGAATTTTCCTTCGATCAATTGGTCATTTTTTAATAATTAATATTACATATTATTAGTAATGACGAGATATTACAAATTTTCATTGGAAGAAGGATTCTCTAGTTTCGGTGGCATTAGAACACTACGTAGTTTGATTTCCGGTCACATGCTCTACCAATAAGCTACGGAGGATTAACAATCCTTTTCCTTAAAGTCATACATGTAGCTAATCGAGACAACAAGCTATGTAGACATATATTTTCAAGTCCTAAAAACATTAATTATTGATGTAAAATGCTGTCGACCAGTGAGGATTTGAATAAATAATGATGTTAAATTGTTTTTGATCAATTAGTCATTTTGTAATGATAAATATGACATAGTATTTGGAACAATGAGATATTACATATTTTCACTAGAAAAAAGATTCTTTAGCTTCTGTGGATTACGAAAACCACGTAGACTGATTTCCAGTCAGATGCTCTAACGCTAAGCTACGAGGAATTGAGAATCCTTTTTCTTAAAGTCATACATGTTGGGCGCGGTTAGTACTTGGATAGGTGACCATTCGGGAATACTACTGCGTGTTGTTGGCTAGTCGTGGGTGTGGTGAGCCCACACTTGTAGTTATTTACTACGAGAAACTATCCACCTAGAAACACTACCCGAATCGGGTAGTGTCACGCCTACCCCGAAAGGGAAATGGCTTAATGGTATACATACATGAAGCTATTCGAATTAACAATCTATGTAGACATATGTTTTTAAGTCTTATAGACTTTAGTTGTTGCTGTCAAAATTTTTTCGATCAATTGGTCATTTGGTAATAATAAATATCACATATTGTTTCTAATAACATGATACTGCACATTTTCAATAGAAAAAATAATCCCTAGCTCCGGCGGGATTCAAACACCACGTAGACTGATTTCCGGTCAGATGCTCTACCACTAAGCTACAAAGAATCGAGAATTCTTTCCCTTAAAGTCATAAATAAAGCTATTGAAGATAACAATCTATGTAGACATATATTTTCAAGTATTAGAAACTTTAATTTTTGATATGAAATGGTGTCGACGAGTGAGGATTTGAATGAATCAAGATGTTAAACTGTTACTGATCAATTAGTCATCTTGTAATAATAAATATGACATATTATTTGGAACAATGAGATATTACAAATTTTCACTAGAAGAAAGATTCTTAAGCTTCGGTGGGATTCGAACACAATGTAGAATGATTTCCAGTCAGATGTTCTACCACCAAGCTACGGGGAATCGAGAATCCTTTTTCTAGGTCCATGAAACTAGCACTTCCACAATCGAAATACAAAAATTTGTTTGTATCAGAATTTTGGGCTTTTTTTGGGCTGTATTGCCGATTTTTGGGCTCCACTACATTTTTTGGAAATTCAAATTTTGTGTGGAGGCGCTGCATTGATTCAAGCCAGCACCTCCACTACATACAAATTTAAAAAAATTAAAAATCGAAGGCAAAAGAATTTTGGGTTTTTTTGGGCTCTTGAACGCGCCAACAAAAAATTTCCAAAAACAACCCCTAGGGGAAATGAAACTTCCCCCTATATAAAAACACAAACTAGGAAGAAACTGCGTACACCACAATGGTGGGCTTCTTTTGAGCTCTCAAATGCACAGAAAAAAAATTTTAAAAACCACCCCCTGGGTGTGAAAAAACCACCCCTTGTCAAAAATTAAATCTGAAAAAAATAAAGTGCCTCATGATTTTTGGATTATAATGGGCTCTCGAATGCACCAAACAAAATTGTCAAGGACCAGCCCCATGTACAAAAAATCATATCCTAACTAAAAATAGTCAAACATGGAAAGAACTAAAAAGAAAGTAGTGTTGGGCTTTTCTTGGGCTCACGAATGCTTGAATTTTTGTTTGTAAAAACTACCCCTATATCTGAAAAATCAATCGCCTAACTATGAATTCGAATTTAAAATTTCAAGGAAATTTTCTAAAAAAGGTAATTCTTTGACAAAGTCACATCTTCCCGGTACAAAGGGGATGCTTTTCAACGTTAAGGGTAGGAGCCTAACATATGTAGTTGGTATTTTTGAGGAGTCCAGAAATCATAGACTCTATTCACACTGTGAAATTCTAAAAAAGATTTTTGTTGACAAAGTTATATCTGCGTCATGTCAAGGGGGTTGATTTTGTCGTCAAGGGTTGGAGCTCAAGAATCAATGTTGGTATTTTTAAGAAGCCCAAAAATCAGAGACTCTATTCACACTGCAAAATTCTAAAAAGGATTATTTTTTGACAAGGTCATATATGCGTCATGTCCTAGGGGGTTGATTTTGACGTTGAGGGTTGGAGCTCAAAAATCGGTGTTGGTATTTTTGAGGAGCCCAAATATCAGAGACTATTTACACTGTGAAATTCTAAAAAAAATCATTTTTTGAGGAATTCATATCTGCTTGGTGTCAGGGGGATGTTTTTGACGTTAAGGTTTGAAGCCCAAAAATCGATGTTGGTATTCCTGAGGAGCCCAAAAATCAGAGACTCTATTGACACTGTGAAATTCTGAAAAAGATTATTTTTTGACAAAGTCACATCTGGGTCGTGTCAAGGGGGTTGATTTTGACCTTAAGGGTGGGAGCTCAAAAATCGGTGTTGGTATTTTTTAGGAGCCCAAAAATCAGATACTCTATTGACACGGCAAATTCTCAAATGGAGATGTAAATTTGGAGACAAATGGAACATGTGAAAATTTTGGAAAAAAACACAAGAAGGCTCAGAATTAAATCGAAGTCTGAAAATTTGTATACGTAATAAAAACTTTCCTGAATGTCAAATAAATTTGTTTACGGAATTGGAAATTTTGCTAAAAGCAGAAAAATCTTCACAGTACTCGTTTCTAGGAAACCACGACGTGCGGTCACTTGCTGCCAGATTCACAAAATGATTTTTAGATGTATATTTGTTTATGTTCACTCCTAAATGGACAAAAATATTACAAAAGAGCAGAAGATTTTTATTGCAGAACTTTTCTAAATCTGCAAAATTAGATGTCAATCTTGTGAATCCTGAATACCCACTGTGGCTCGGAAAATGAGGCAGTTTGAAAATGCGGCAGTCTCATATTTTTCGACTCCCCAAAAATATCAACACCGATTTTTGGTCTCCAACCCTTATCGCCAAAATCAACCCCCTTGACGCCAAGCAGATATGACTTTATTAAAAAGTTTTCTTTCTCAGAATTTCACAGTGTAAATAGAGTCTCTAATTTTTAAGCTCCTTAAAAATACTAACACCGATTTTTGGGCTTCAACCCGTCACGTTCAAAATCAACCCCCTTGGCACCAAGCAGATATGGCTATCTAAAAAAATGTTCTTTTTTAGAATTTCACAGTGTAAATGGAGTCTCTGATTTTTGGGCTCCTCAAAAATACCAACATCGATTTTTGGGCTTCAACCATTAACCTCAAAATCAACCCCCTTGACGGCAAGCAGATATGACTTTCTCAAAAAATGATCCTTTTTAGAATTTCAGAGTGCAAATAGAGTCTCTAATTATTGGGCTTCTTAAAAATACTAACAACGTTTTTGGGGCTCCAACCATTAACGTCAAAATCAACCCCCTTGACATCAAGCAGATATGACTTTCTCAAAAAATGATTTTTTTTTAGAATCCCACAGTGTGAATAGAGTATCTGATTTTCGGGCTCCTTAAAAATACCAACGCCGATTTTTGGGCTCCCACCCTTAACGTCAAAGTCAACCGCCTTGACGCCAAGTATATATGGCTTTCTCAAAAAATGATATTTCTTCGAATTTCACAGTGTGAATAGATTCTCTGATTTTTGGGCTCCTCAAAAATACCAACATATATTTTTGGGCTCCAACCCTTAATGTCAGAATCAACCCCCTGGACAGGACGCAGATATGACTTTGTCAAAAAATAATCTTTTTTAGAATTTGACAGTGCGAATAGAGTGGCTGGTTTTTGGGATTCTCAAAAATACTAACACTGACTTTCGGTCTCCAACCCTTGACGTCAAAATCAACCCCCTTAACACAACGCAGATATGACTTTCGTGAAAGAAATGTTTCTTAAAATTTTACAGTGTGAATAGAGTCTCTGATTTTTGGGCTCCTCAAAAATACCAACACCGATTTTTAGGCTCCAACCCTTCCCGTTCAAAAGCAACCCTCTGATACCAAGCTGATATGACTTTCTCCAAAAATGATCTTTTTTAGAATTTCACAGTGTGAATAGATTCTCTGATTTTTTCGCTCCTCAAAAATACCAACATCGAATTTTGGGCTCCAGCCCTTAATGTCAAAATCAACCCCCTTGACAGGACGCAGATATTACTTTGTCAAAAAATAATCTTTATTAGAATTTCACAGTGTGAATAGAGTATCTGATTTTCGGGCTCCTTAAAAATAACAACGCCGATTTTTGGGCTCCCACCCTTAACGTCAAAGTCAACCCCCTTGCAGCCAAGCAGATATGACTTTCTCAAAAAATCATTTTTTTCAGAATTTCACAGTGGATAGAGTATCCGATTTTTGGGCTCCTTGAAAATACCAACGCCAATTTTTGGGCTAACACCCTTAACGTCAAAGTCAACCCCTTTGACGCCAAGCAGATATGACTTTCTCAAAAAATGATCTTTTTTAGAATTTAACAGTGTGAATAGCCTCTGATTTTTTAGTTCTTCAAAAATATAAACATTGATTGTTGGGCTACAACCCCTCACGTTCAAAAGCAACCCCCTGACGCCAAGCTTATATGACTTTCTCAAAAAATGATCCTTTTTCGAATTTCACAGTGTAAATAGATTGTCTGATTTTTGGGCTTCACAAAAATACCAACATCGATTTTTGGGCGCCAACCCTTAATATCAAAATCAACCCCCTTGACAGGACGCAGATATGACTTTGTCAAAAATAATCTTCTTTAGAATTTAACAGTGTGAATAGAGTATCTAATTTTCGGTCTCCTTAAAAATACCAACAACGTTTTTTGGGCTCCAACCATTAACGTGAAAATCAACCCTCTTGACACCAAGCTGATATGACTTTCTCAAAAAATGATCTTTTTCAGAATTTCACAGTGTAAATAGAGTCTCTGATTCTTTGGCTCCTCAAAAATACCAACATCGATTTTTGGGCTCCAGCCCTCAACGTCAAAATCAACCCCCTTGACAGGACGCAGATATGACTTTCTCAAAAAATGATCTTTTTCAGAATTTCACAGTGTAAATAGAGTCTCTGATTTTTTGGCTCCTCAAAAATACCAACATCGATTTTTGGGCTCCAACCCTTAATGTCAAAATCAACCCCCTTGACATCAAGCAGAAATGACTTTCTCAAAAAATGATCTTTTTTAGAATTTCACAGTGCAAATAGAGTCTCTAATTTTTGGTCTCCTTGAAAATACCAACAACGTTTTTTCGGCTCCAGCCATTGACATCAAAATCAACCCCCTTGACATCAAGCAAATATGACTTTCTCAAAAAATGATCTTTTTTCGAATTTCACAGTGTGAATAGA
>CAKNXH010060764.1:41633-61821 GCA_932178445.1 Andricus quercusramuli | reverse complement strand
AGCGGCCACAATGGAGTCTGATCGACTTGAGCCTGTAGATTCCAACTGGAATTTAGGTTTGAAATGAAGCCATAAGAGTCAGAATGTCTTTGGAATAAATAATAAAAAACTTATCTCGAAAACTTTCTAGAATTGATTTCTAATGCGAGAGTGGGTTTGTATGGCTGTTCTGATAACAATCTATTGACTGAGGATCACATCAAAAAATCATAGAGACAACGACTTCGACTTTTTCTAAAAATGTCATTTTTTCGTCAAAGAATAATACAGCAATATATTTCCCAAGTCTTCCCAGCTTACTAGAATTGATTTCTAATACGTGGGTGGGTTTGATGGAGACTCTTTTTGCTAATTACAAGTTTGGAAAATCTTTACCAAATCTTAACAGCCATATGTAGTTTATTTCTTGTGGGTGAATGAACTTTTGGGGATGTTATAATAATAATCCAGAACCGAAAAACCTTTTAAAAAAATCAAAGTCGCTATAACTTTGATTTTTTAGAGAAATGATTATATTACCATGGACTAAGATCGGAAACTATTCACCGGGTCTTTCCAGCTTTCTAGAGTTGAGTTCTATTGTGTGGGTGGGTTTTATGGGGTGTTAGGTGTACATTATATAGCCTAACATTCCTCTGAATAAATCATAAACACAATAACATTGCATTTTGTGGAAAATGCTTATTTTTGCTAATTACAAATTTGGAAAATCTTTACCAAATCTTTTTTAGCTATATGTAAATTATTTCTTCTGTGTGGGTGGTGTGAGGGGATTGTTATAAGATCAACTAAGAATTAGAAGAAAATGTTGCAAGTTTTATTTATCTATTTTATCAGTCAGTATTTTGCGTTGAATATATTTTCCCTTCTTTTTCTCTTATATTTTTGTAAGATAATATTTATTTGTTATGTTTTTCAAATAATATATATCATAACTTATTAAGAATTATTACTCCTACATATGTTTCAATGCTTTTTCTATTTTGAATATGACGCCAGAAGTCCTTTTAAATCGATTTAGTGATCGATCGGGTCCCCCTCAAATATGGATATGTCCTTCCTGTGGGGGAAAAAATTGCCCCCTGACATTCTTTCGGTGCGCCAGCATTCGAAACCAATTTTTTGAGGTGAGATTTGTAGGTTGGAATACTCACTATATGAACCTTAATGCGCCATTTGTAACGCGCCCTATCCCTGGCCCTTGAGATTTTTTTGACAGAGTCAGTATACCACGGAGGCTTAGGTCTCGCGATTCTGAATTTTTTGAGCGAGCAGAATGTGTCTATTGAACTCAAGACTAATTGAGAGAAAATAAGTACTTTCTCGTCACTGTGCCAGCATTAAAAACGCTATCCCATTCTACCACCTCTGCCCCCTGTCGAACTCACTTTGATCTACTCTTCTGTAATTTCTACCAACACGGAATAAACCCGGCCCAGTATCAACATTCACATTCACTGTACAAAACACCATATCATGATCGAAATTTTTTGACAGCTTGATCACGCCCGAGTCAATAATACGTACTTCTTCACTTACAAAGATTAAATCTAAAATCGATGACGACCTATGTGTTGTGCGTGTAGGTCCGCTGACAATCCGGGGGAGCGCGAAAGAGCGTGACAAACTATTTAGCCTGCACCAACCGTGTTGAACAGTGTCAGCAGAATTTATGTTGAAGTCGCCTAAGCATATTATATTATCTGAAAGACCATGAACCCTGGCCAACGCTTCTTTCAGATAATCGTCCCAGTTGGAGTTTGAATTGGGACTTCTGTATACCACGACGACCCCGAGTTTCGTTTTTTTTTTGTTGCAACGTTACAGCGCAGATTTCCGCGGCTATGTCATCTTTAGGATCGTTCGTGATAAGCGAAGGATTTTCGATTACAGGTTTAAAGCGTAGGTCTTAGACCTATATAGGTAGTAGGAATTAGATTGAAACCGCTTATGGCTAGAGCTAAACTGGATATATCATTATTAAGCCACGACTCGGAAATCACGACAACATGGAGACTGTAAAGGTGTATTAGATTAACAATATCGCTAATTTTCGGAATAAGAGATCTTACATTGATATGCGAGATGGAGAGAGATTTCGGATAATTATTATGAGATGTGTGCTCAGAAACCATTGGAGCAGCGATCGATATATGGGCCGATAATGAACGAGAGCTTGTAACAAGAGATTCCGGATTCTCTGCAGAAACAAGAGTACAATCAAATGAATCTTGCGCGTTTTCGCTCCGAATTAACGACATGTTTATTATTGATGAGTTTATTACCGCAGGTGGGGACTCATTATGTCCATGAGTCTGAAGGCGAAGTTGGCATGTAGAAGCGGCGACTAGAGAATCTGGTAGCGGGGACTGTTTCTGAATCGAGCTTATGCTGGTATTGAGATCCGGCACAGTCAAGACTGTGCGTCAAATCGAGGTAGAGGATGGCTTCGCAGCAAGATGTTTCGACAAAAAATGATCAAGGTTACTGTCATCTGGGATTTTTATTGGGTTTGAAGACACATCCGAAATGTTTCTTATCCAAACAGATTTCTTGTGAATCCATGCTTTCCCGAGGTACTTCCCAGGACCCAACCTTCCTTTGACTGCCTTCAGGAGGTTATAGAGATCTTGTGGATGGTTGGGGTTGACTCTCACTATACCATTTGTAAAATTTGGGTCAATTTCCTGCAACCCTAGTTTTTTTTTTGTTCTCAATCTTAGAAGAGATGAATTCTTCTCTTGCTTTCGATTGATTGAATCTAACGATGATTGGACTAGGATGGTTTTAACTAGTAGCAGGAACTCTAAACATTTCTTCGATATCTGATATGTTTGCCTTTGATTTGATAACCTCACATATTGACTCAAAAACTTTTGCGAGGTTCTCCTGAGAAGAGGATGGCAGTCCTGTGATGATCACTTCTCTGTCCCGACTTGCCTGCTCTATGCACTTTCATGGAATCAAATTGTGTCAGTAGGGTAGCATCTACCCAGCCATTTTCTTTACGTCACCAGCCAGTGATTCGTAATTTGTGCTAAGCCTATCTGAAATGGCGCCCTGTTTTGAGCAGGGTAGGTAACGTATAATACTCCACGTATTATACGTGGTTTTCTACGCGTATATTACCACGTATATTACCTCTCTAGTTTTCTACGTGATTTGACGTATATTACGTCCGAATGGAAACTTTCAGTGCGCATGCGTCAATATCGAAAAATACCTCCATAACCTATTTTTCTTATGGGTCGTGGTCGACGTGTTCGCTCGTGGATCTCGCGCCAAATGCCAATATTTAAAAAGTCCCTGAATTTGCATAAATGTTTAAGCAGTTTGAGGTTATAATAAGAGAGACCCTGCATAATTACATATATAACATTATTCAATATGATCCATAATAATTACTATCGATAGAATCGACAATTATTTACATACCTGTGGATTTGTAGACGTTTTAAACGAGTGGTTTTTAACATCTTATTGCAGAAAAGACAATTTGTGAAAGTTTTCTGTCCTCCCTTCTTCCGCTCAAAAAACAAATCCTTCCATAGGGTTCCATTATTATTTTGGGTATTTCAATCCAGCTCAGACATAATTATTATTTTCAATTACTATAACGCATTCAGCAGAATTATTAATAATTATTATATTTGAAAAGTGAGGATATGTACTTGGTAACACTGATTTTACAATTCGGCCATCTTGAAAACGTAACTTACAGGGGTTCTCTACGATTTTCTAATGTTTTTGACGTATATTACGTCAATAACGTATTATACGTAGAAAATACTCGAGTTACGCATAACTGACCAACCCTGGTGTTGAGAGAATCTGCAGAGAAATATATTTAGCAGCCTGTTGTTTTGTAGGTAAAAAGTCCTGTGGTAATGTGAGAAAAGTGTTGTCAATTCTGGTTAATTCGAAATTAGGAGTTTCAGGGAGGGTCCCACCGTGACAGATATTATCCCTGAGAAGAGTGCCATTATTTTCAACCTCTAGATCTTCCTGCTCATCTTCTTGTAAATTTTCTTTCGAGGTTGTAGCAGACTGGTGCAGGTGGATCGGCATGGAGGAAGAACCCAATACGATATCATCCTCGACTCCAAAGAGTCCCCGGAAAGCATTGCAAACCAATAGAACTCCTTTTTTTTGCTCAATTTTGTCGAAAAGACAGCATTTCGCGTGAAATGCCTCACTAGATGAGTTACAAATAACGGCTTTCGCAAGTTTCTTTATTTACCTATTACAGGTTTCGCAAGTGAGAGACTGGTTTAAAATAGCTTCAGCCATTCTACAGAAAAGAAAGGTAGAAAACCCGGAAGCGCCTTCCCGTAGGTAGCCCGCTATGTGACTATGTACTGCGGTGAAGCTGAAAGGTTATGTCGTCAGTGTGTCATCGCTGTGATTCTCTGTGACCCTTGCGGTTCATTATAGCTGGTAGTTTAAAGCAGTCCTAAGAGAATCCAACACCTCCTTTGTAAGGAGGGGGGCAGAAATAAACAATGAAACAAAGTAGGCTTACAATATTGTTTCCCCCAAAGCCGGCTGATACTTCGAAACACAAAACGTATGACAAACGTAAATTGACCAGAGGGATCAATTGGGGACTGAGGGCTGATGACGTCACTAAGATGCTCACTCACCGGTGCGATCCAATTTAGCTGATAATTAAAAGCAGGGTCATCCAAAATCCAGCTTCATCATTTGCGAATAGACAAAGTTTGTTGAGATTGTTAACTGTACGAGAAAAAAAATTTCCTCGAAAAAGCTTACACTACGAAAAAACAGGAAAATTGACGAGACACTTCACGGAAACAACCGCACAAATTGGCCACCTAGCGGCGAACATCCCACAATATAATATAACACCCAAAATATTCCCTAGCTCCGTCTGGATTCAAACACCACGTAGAGTAATTTCCGGACAGATGCTCTCTCACTAAGCTACAGAGAATCGAGAATCCTTCTCCTTAAAGTCATACATGATGCTATTCAAAATAAATTTCTATATAGACATATATTTTCAAGTCTTTGAAACTTTAATTTTTTATGTTAAATGGTGTCATCCCATGAGGATTTGAATAAATCAAAATATTAATTTTTTCTATCAATTTTCCATTTTGTAATAATAAATATAACATATTATTTGCAATAATAAGATATTACAAATTTTCATTAGAAAGTAGATTCTCTAGCTCCGGTGGGATTCGGACACCACGTAGACCGATTTCTAGTCAATTGCTCTACCACTAAGCTACGGAGAATCGAGAATCCTTCTTCTTAAAGTCATACATAAAGCCCTTCCAGATGAAAATCTATGTGGACGTATATATTTTTAGGTCCTAGAAACTTTAATTTTTGTTGTTGAGTGAGTGAGAATTTGAATAAACCAAGATGTTGAAATATTTTCGATGATTTGATTATTTTTATATAATAAATATTACACATTATTTGTAATAATTATATATTACAATTTTTAAATAAAAAAAATTCTCTAGCTTCGGCGAGATTCGTGCACCTATAGATAACAATCTATGTAGAAATACATTTCCAAGTTTCGGAAACTTTCATTTTCGATGTGAAATTGTTTCCGATCAATTGGTCATTCTTTAATAATAAATATTACATATTATTCGTAATAATGAGATATTACAAGTTTTAATTAGAAAAAAGATTATCTAGCTGCGGTTGGATTAGAACAATACGTAGACTGATTTCCGGGCAGGTGCTCTACCACCAAGCTGCGGAACATCGAGAATCCTTTTTCTTAAAATAATGCATGACGCTATTCGAGATAACAATCTATATAGACATATATTTTCAAGTCTTGGGAACTTTAATTCTTGATGTTAAATTGTTTTCGACCACTTAGTCATTTTATAATAATAAATATGACAAAGTGTATGTGATAATAAGATATTACAAATTTTCATTAGAAAAAACCGTCTCTAGCTCCGGTGGGATCAGAGCACCACGTAGACTAATTTCCAGCCACATAGATGCTCGACCACTAAGCTGTGGTGAATCGAGAATCCGTATTCTTAAAGACATACATGAATCTATTAGAGATTACAATCTACATATGTAGAGATAAATTTTCAAGTCTTGGAATCTTTAATTTTTTATGTTAAATGGTGTCAACCAGTGAGGATTTGAATAAATGAAAATGTTGAATTGTTTTCGGGTAATTGGCCATTCTCTAATGATAAACATTACATATTATTTGTAATAATGAGATATTACAAGTTTTAAGCAGAAAAAAGATCATCTAGTTTCGTTGGGATTTGAACACCATGTATACTGATTTCCGAGCACATGCTCTACTACCAAGCTGCGGAGAATCGTAAATCGTTTTTATTAAAGTCATACATTAAGCTGTTCGAGATAACAATGTATGAAGAGATATATTTTCAAGTCTTGGAAACTTTAATTTTTGATGTTAAATGGTATCAACCAGTGAGAATTTGAATAAATCAAAATGTTGAATTTTTTCTATCAATTGGCCATTTTCTAGAAATAAGTATAACATATTACTTGCAATAATAATATATTACAAATTTTCATCAGAAAAAAATATTCTCTAGCCCCGTTGGGATTCGAACACCACGTAGACTGATTACCAGTCGGATGCTCTACCACTAAGCTACGGAGAATGGGGAATCCTTTTTCTTGAAGTCTTACAGTGGGGGCTCATATTATTAGAGCCACCTATCGATTTGGCATTATAGGAAGAAATAAAAGTTCAACATTTGCGTCAAGTTTTTTTTTATTCGGTCGACTGATGCTCTTGAAACATTAGCAATCGATGCAATCTTCCTTTGGGAATGCCCAGTATGCACTAATAAAGTTTTAATTTCGGAAATTCTCCTTGGAGAAAGGACTCTAGCTTTCCCCATGATTAAAATATATCCTGCGAATAAACTGACAAAATGTATGTAAAAACGATTTTTTTTAGCTACAAACATTTAAAGCGATCTGCTCACGGGCATAATATTGCAAACACACACCGAAACAGCATAAAATTTGTAAAATGCGTTAATAACCTCAACAATACTCACCCAAACAACACGGCTGTCAAGCGCCGACTGACAGTATTACAAGAAAATGGCGTCCATGTGACAGATTATGTGCACTGAGTGTTACCAGTTACGAATTTATAGTCTGCACACATCCATAAACTCATAATAACAAAACATAAAATCAGCAGACATAGTTTAAATACAACATATATTGATTAAAATGAAGAATCTGTAACACTGTGAGTCGGCGCTTGACAGCCGTGTTGTTCGCATGAATATTTTTGAGGTTATTAACGCATTTTACAAATTTTATGATGTTTCGGTGTGTTTTTGCAATATTATGTCCGTGAGCAGCTCGCTTAAAATGTTTGTCGCTAAAAAAATATCGTTTTGACAAAAATTTTGTCATTTTATTCGCAGGATATATTTTAATCATGGGGAAAGCTAGAGACCTTTCTCCAAGGAAAATTTCCAAAGTTAAAACTTTATTGGTGCATACTGGGCATTCCCAAAGGAAGATTGCATCGATTGCTAATGTCTCAAGAGCATCAGTCAAACGAATAAAAAAAAAACTTGACGCAAATGTTGAACTTTTATTTCTTCCTATAATGCCAAATCGATAGGTGACTCTAATAATATGAGCCCCCACTGTACTCAGAAACATTAATTTTTGATTTTAGATGGTGTCGACCAGTGAGGATTTGAATCAGTCAAGATGTTAAATTGTATTGGACCAATTGGTCGTTTTGTAATAATAAATATTACATATTATTTGTTATAATAAGTTATTACAAATTTTCATTGGAAAAAAGGTACTCTAGATCCGGTTGGATTCGAAAACCACGAATACTGATTTCCGGTCAGATGTTCTACCACTAATGTACGGGGAATCGAGAATCCTTTTTCATAGAGTCGTACATAAAGCTATTCAAGATAACAACCTATGTAGACATATATTTTACATTCCTGGAAACTTCAATTGTTTACGTGACATGGTGTCAATCAGTGAGGATTTGAACAAATCAAGATGTTACATTTTTTTCTATCAGTTGTTCATTTTGTGATAATAATTATTACATATTATTTGTAATTATAAGATATTACAAATTTTCATTAGAAAAAAAGATACTCTGGCTGCGCGGCGCGGGCTTTGGGGGCTGGCAGTCAGTAGAAAACAATGGCTTTGACATGCCAGTCACTCGGGAATATTTTTCTTAAGACTTCAATCACATTTTTTTCATGCATTTCAAGACCAGCTGAATTTTCAACAAGATTTTTCGCGATTTTTGATTGGCAGTCACGACTTATCAATGGATTTCGAGTGCCAGTCATTCGAAGTCGTTTTTAGCAATTTTTTTACTAAATGTTAACAATTTGTGATGCATAACGCGATTGGTCGGTTCTTTATTTCAAAAAACTCTATTGTTACTCGCATTCAAAATGACTTTTCAGGGCGGGCGGTGAAACTGAATCTCAGCAGCGAGATAAGGTCAATTTTATTCTTACTGATGATTATTCTTACTTCAAGACTATTTGTCATGGTCGGCGGTAGCCCAATCAACAACAAGCGTTGATTAATTATTTTCCATACTGTTATTTACCGACTTCACCCATGAAATCTTTCTTCTTTCTTCTCGTGATGCATATGCACACGAAGCGGACGGTATGTTTGAAATGTGTGGAAATACGAAAATGTAAGCACGCTTGATTGTATTTATTTGCAATGAGTTTGCTTATGTGAGTCTCTGTGTGTGTGAACTTGTCCGACCATCTTCGTTGACAAGTCTCTGTGCGAATTAATGAGCACCGCGCAGGCTATGATGGGGTTATGAACCTAAGTACAAGAACGTTATTAATCAAAATCTCGCATGTGTGAAACTCTTGTTTTATAGACATTTAATAACTGATAAACCTAATACTTGTTAATGAACAAACTGACCCTTCGTAATTAAATAAATAAATAAGTAATCAAATCATAAATAGAAAAATTAGTTTAATAATAATTAAGTAACTTCCTCACTTGGTGTAATTATTTATTGGCCAAAATTACTAATAAACAAACTATTTCAATTGTTATTTAAATATTTTGATCAATCATTCTAAAGAATCTTAAAGTAGTGATAATTAGTATACTGGTTTAGATCAGTATAAATTGTAGTGAAAATAATCAATTAGTTCTTCAATAAGAGTAATCAACAAAACTATAGATTGAGTTGAATAATTAATGAAATCATTAAGTACGAATTCGAGTTCAAAGCTTACAAAACTATAAATGAAGCATCTCGTTCGACGGACCTGAAAATCGCAAATAAAGTTTGGAATCCTCGTTTAAATAATTAATTAAATATTTTAAGTTAGCTGCACAGCAACACTGCACGTGCCTTCAGGAGTCCTGATTGCACAAATTTTTAATATCAGCACCTAGTGCTCACTCGGACCACATCTGGTCGCCACTGTCTCTAGAGCTAAAAATGCAAGCATTGATAAAAACCCATCGCAAGATCCTGCATAGCACGAAATAATTTTTTGGTTATTATAACCATCCAGAATTAATACAATCATCTTGAAATGCAAGGAGAAAAGACAAGCCTCACGGTCAGTCAAAACCTCTTCCAAGGTTCAAGCTGCAAGTCTATGGGCCAGCACTTTAGTATTCTGGAGTGATTTATTTGATTTCAAATAAAAAAGAAAAATCAGTTCAGGTTTATAGATAACCGCAAAAAACTTGCCTGATTTTATTTAGGAAGTGATATTAGAGAATACTTTTTCGATTCTTATAGCCAACCCAAATTAATACAGTCAACCTGAACTACAGGGAGTCCAGACAAGTATTACGGTTAGCCGAATCCTCTAAGGTTCAAGCTGCAAGCCTGTGGGCCAGCACTTGAATGTTTTCAAGTGATTCAATGAATTTTGAATGAGATAGAAAAATTAAATCAGGTTGATAGATAACCGAAAGAAGCTTGTCTTATTTTATTTACGAAATGAAATGAGGGAATATGTCTCCGATTATATTCTAGTGTAATATTAATGTATTCTTAACAAAGAGAATCAATATACCTTCGGTACCGTAATCTCAATTGTACTCCATCAACTATACATATGTTGGACGCCAGATGTTTCTTGGATCAAAAACAACAAAATCACGATGAAAACAAAATCTCAAAAAACGACTCCAACACTGGAATTCTGACTTTCGAATTCTAAACTAGACAAACAAACGACATCATAGAGATTACGATGTACCGGAATTAGAACTCATTTTCAATTCAAACTAGCTCAGATAATAAGTGAGGAAATTAAATAGAAGGCATGGTTTTATATTGATAGGGGTCCCTTACTCGTGAATGATAATACAGCAAATGCTTTATCGTTTCGATACTCCATGATTTCACAGCATTTAACAACAGAGCCTAGCTTAATTTATCATGGTGAATTTTTCGTAAGAATGGGGTGCGGGTAAATAAGGCTTCAGATAATAGTTTTATTTTTAGGAAACAACTAATTATTTTTCCGGAGCACTAGGGAGCCAATAACTATTCACAAAAGTCAGGCTATGGGACAAACGACCGAAAAATGCACAAAAAATCATCTCACAGTAAAAATATGTGCAAAATCAGATCACAATAAAAATCTGCACAACATTAGATCAGAGTAAAAATATGTACAAAATCATAATATACTTTGTTGAATTTAAAAGATTCAATTTCGGGAAACTTCGTGGCCACGTGGTAAATTTAACCGCAAAAACATTTATGTGCGCTTTCTAGGCAAAAAATTAAATTTCCTGCCTTTCTTGGCCAACTTAATAAGTTGTTGGTCTTTCTTGGACAACTAGAACGAGACAAATTTATATTTGAGGGCTTTCAAGACTAACTTAAAAAAGAACACTATAAATGCTTTCTTGGAAGGGGGGGGGGGGGGGGCTGAGAGGTTTCACAAGACTAAAACAGAAGATAATCTTATCAGCTTATCTACTGAACGCCAAAATATTCCTCTCTTTTCTCTTTGGGAGTATCCTAGATGACCTGGACTGGGCTCTTAAATAAGTGGAGAGAATATATTTCACAAAACTCGATGACTACGAAGAGGTAATAAAACAAGACAGAGTGCGTAGGAACTCGCTTGAGAATTTATAAAATTTCCTAACCTACGTCATGTTCGTCTTGCTTCACTCTGATTGGTCGGAATTCGGCCACTTTCACCGCGTCGCGTGGACAAAAGTAGATCTAAAGCAATGTTATACGAAATAAAACAATACAAATATTTTCGATTTTATTATTCCAATTCCGTTTGTTGCATGACTCAATTTGTTAAATGTAAACCATTGTTATACCTTCCGGAAACCTCCTTCGAACATTTACAAACTAACGTGCTTATTCATAACGATTCAAAATCTTGAATCGTGATTATAAATTCGGAGTATGTACGATACGGGCTTGAGCTATAGAATTACCATGCGTATAGCTGGTATTAACCACTGCAATCGATGTCAAGTACTGGATCCACGCCTGGCAGAAGAAAAACGGAATAATTTTCTGAAAAAGAAGATTTATACAAATCTTATAAGCCACTTCCTCATTTACAGATTAAGGACGTTAATCAATGTGGCACTCCTGGTACACTCAAGAAACGAAGGAAAAGAGCGAAAATTTTTTAAACACCCGTATGTAGTTCAGTATCTTCATCACCCCATAACGCGTCTTTCGAAAGTGAAGAAAGCAGTGATTCAGATCCTCCTGTATATAGAAAGAGACACAATTTTCTCCCTAGTATTGACCTTAACTTATCATTGCCCAAGGAAGATCGTCCACTTCAAAGTGAACCCCCAACTCTACTCAACTCTGGCTTCCCAAGTTTATGCGATAAAACTACGGACGTATATGTAGACAGAATGTGCATTTGCAACAAAAGCGGGGAACCTGAAGTGCGGAATAGGCAACAGCAGCTGCAAAAAAAGCTATTGAAAATCACATCAACAAACTGTGGATTAACACGGATTCAAAGTTTCTTATCGACAGTTATACCAACTGGGTCCCAAACTGGAAAACCAACGTAGTACAAGGCTACTGATGGCATGCCTGTTGTCAATCGGACAGAGTTGGAAGAACTAAGAAAAGCATTAGAGACCCTTGATGTGACCTGGAACCACGTCCCCGGTTAACAAGGGATAAAAGGCAATGAGGTGGCTGATCAGCTAGTACGAGAGGGAATCAACCGATCTAATTTTGCTTTAGACAATCATGCTCCAGAATCCAATACTTTAAACAAAGGACAGAATGTTACTTTACCTAATATTCATACAGACCCTACGGTTTATGTCAATCCTCCTGCCGAAAGCAGCGAAGAAAGCGGCAAAACAGGAACGAAACCACTTCAATCTATAATGGAAAGGACAGATGTTCAGAGAAGATAACAATGAGTTACTAATTTACTTATAAAGTATGGATTCATGCACCGATGTCGACGATCCTCTTACCGCTAGAGTAATCGAATTTCAAGAATCCTTTTGTAGACACCTCAATACGAGGCACAATTCGAAACATAAGTATACTGTGTTAGACACAGAAAATCCACCTGAAACGAAAAATCCACGGTATCCAGAAGAAGAACAGTTCGGTTAAAGGACTTACGAAAGGTGATAGTATCTCCCATTATAGGAACTCAACGTTCAATGAGATAATTGATCCAAACGCCAATGTCCTTAGCGATACCCACTGACTGTTTAACTCCAGCAGCCAACAGTGATGAAATAGAAGAATTCAATTGGCAATAAGGGATGTCTGCTAGAAATAAGCACATTATGGTTCCATGGCAGATCAATTAATTAGCATCTACTTCAGGAGAGCAGAATATTGCCCTTTCACCGCGAAATACTCTAGATATACATCTGCCATATATAAATGATTTCTCTTCCTTTTCAGATAGAGAGATACCAGATGTATAGCAAAAAGCTAATTCACCGTCACCTAACTGATATAAAACCGTGATACAACACGAATAGAATGAACCTCTTACATATCGCAGAGACAATTCAGCCCATTCAATTTCAGAAGACTGCGAACCCACTAATCACATTTTTAACTTCTGTTGGTGACAAGACGCGTTTATCCTCAAGATTTGTGGGAAAATAGGCCTTAAAAGAGACAGGTTTTCATCGCAACTTTCGGTAAAAATAAAGTGTACTACATAGTAGTAAAAAGGAATCAGTTTGACCAAATTGGCTGAAAGAATGTGATTTCAGGACTTGAATGGCTCAAAACAGCGCTAGAACGAGACAAACCAGGAACATGTCAAATGGTTAATTCGGGAGATCTGCTGGGTACTTTACCTGAGAACAAGATTGCTAGCTTACATATTCCGGGGTGGTAATGTTACCATTACCCTATGTCATGGCAGGTTGGACCAACTTTTATTAGTTGGACTCACCTGAGGAACTAAGATCTGAAATCATTGCTGAATTCTGTTATAGCCTTTATGGAGGACACAAGGGAGTTACCAAAACATACAGATGAATACAGGAACGGTACCCTTGGCCAGGTATGCGGAAAGACATTAGTGAGTATATCAGACACTCTAAGAGCTGTCTGGAAAATGAACTCGTAAGGGCGCGTACACGTAAACCAATGGTCATTTCAGATACCCCGATCAGTGTATTTGACACAATTTCCCTGGATACTGTCGGTAAACTCGGTGCCACGTTCAGCTGTAATAGACACATACTAACCACGAAAGATAATTTTAGTAAGCTTTGCATAGCCGTGTCTGTTCCCGACATAAAAACGAATACAATCGCACACGCGGTTGCGAAGCACTTATTTGCACAATATGGAGCCCCCTCGTTGCATGCTTATGGATCGAGGAGGAAGCTTCGTAAGCTAACTAATGCACAAACTAAGAAAGATATTTGGAGTCAAGGGAATCACTACGTCCGCGTACCGCCTACAAACTAACGGCTCCCTGGAACGTAGTTATATCGTACTGGCCATTTACATCATACATTACGCGAAAAACTACGATGATTGGAATAGGCTATTGCCCACCGCTTGATTCGCGTATAATACATCGGTACACGAATCTACCAGCTTCACCCTTTTCGAAATGATATACGGAATAATTGCGTATCTGTCAAGTTCCATTTCAGCAGAGAAAAAATTTAAAACCTATGGCTCTTATCTGCGCGATTCAATAATTAGATTAAACGAAATTCAGAAAATGCAGCTCGAAATATGATAAAAGCCAAAGATCGGTCAAAGGTACGTTATGATGAAGAGGCTAGGCCACTGAACGCAAAGATTGACGATAAAGTAATTGTTTTTAAAGATGTTAGAAAAAATAAATTTGACAAACTTACGACTGGAACTTATACGATCGAGGAATTCAACGAAAACCACAATGTAATTCTGGAGGCCTACGATGCTACAAAATTCACGAAGCACTTGGATAGGCTCTTAGTCACATACTGTTGAGTAAACGCTCTTATGGACAATTGAACTAATCTTCATCCAATCAGCTTGCTCGACCTGTGAAGACATCAGCGAGTTCTACCACGATCTTGAATTTGGATATGGCAATGGGGTATACTATGAGTATCTTGGGTCAATGAGAACAACGACCACAACATGGAGAATCAACGCCTATCTACACATAAATCGTCTACAAGATCTGTTCACCGCATTCAAGTCCAAATTTTAGGCTTTACCCATTACTGCGGACACACATACGAATGCAATTGTCAACAAATTATAGATGAGTACAAACTACAAGCTAAGATGGATGCTACCGAAGGATTTCAGAAGGATATCGAACGAGGAATGAATGAGCTGGAGCAGAATACTAAACAAAAATTCCCAACCCAACTAAGATAAATGTGCCAATCTTCGCCAATGTATGAGTTGTCGGCAGATGGCGATTGCCGATCACTCGTACATTGAAGTGCCGATAACTGAAGCAGCCAGGTTTTTGACTTGCCGATAACCCATGCATTCTCGTATTTATAACTTCAAACTTCTCATAATATTCATTCTAATGGAATATGTTGCAAGTAATAAGTAAATTTAATTTCTAGAATTCCGATTTATTAGATGAAACCCATTTATTAAGTTTCAAATACGTTTACCATAATTTTTCAATCATTTTAAATGTGAAATTCGGCTTAAGCTTCCGATAACTGGAACACTTGCCTTACCGAAACGGATGAGGACAAGAAGAACAACTTCTTGGTCAGGCTTCTTAGGAAAGATTTTCGGAACTTTAGCTGGACTTCTAATGTAGGATGACTGACAGGCAATGGATTCTGAAATAGATAATCTTAATAGAGCTTAGGCCAACTTATCGCACCTCGTGGGACAACAATATCATCTTATAAGGCCTCAATTAGAAGGAATTCATGAAGCAGTGGAAGAGCACAAGACGCAGCAACTACAACTGCGAGTACAACTTATACGTGCTATTGAATCCACCAATCCTATCTCTACATCCCTCACAACATTAAACTATACTTATGCACTGACCATACTACAGCACGCCATCGAACTTGAAGTAGACGAATACCTGTGATCACGCGGAGCAAAAAATATAAGCATAATGACAAGGAGAGTTATTCCTATTAAAGTACGAAAATTTAACGTGGAAAATTGGCCCGAAGTTCATGCTACATTTTCTCGAACTCTTACTGTTTTAGCGTGGCAAGTCTCGTTTCTACCAAAGCATAAAGCGCGTGGTTAATGTAGCATGAGCTCATGCTTTGAATGTAGTATCGTCCGCATCGTGCGAGAAAAACTTTCACTTGACAGTGCTATAGATGCAAGAACCCTTTGCAATTTATTATGGGTTGCTTACAACGGAGGTCTTAAGCAACGTTTCCCAGCGCTTGCTGACTCGCAGATATAGAAACTGTGTATTTTAAAATTTGTTACGTCAATAAAATATTTTTAAATATAAATAGGTATTATATTAGCCATATATAAGTAGGTATTTTGAATTATGAGAATACATTCTGTATGCATGGTAATAATGATTAAAATAAAAAGTATGGAATGCCTTTGCTTACATATAAATACCGGCATTATCACAATGGAAATTTTTTTTGTCATATCCAAATTAGGGACCGTCTTCAGTAATCCCATTCACAAATGTAGTTCCCACAGAATATATTTTTCCGAATTTCTCTACTTATTTTAGAGTTGCAATGGACATTTCTCGTTTGATGCCTGGAACGATTCTTTCTAAATATGTTTGCGCATTATTATCATCCATTGGTCCAATTAGAAGATCCTCGTTATTTCTAGGACAGAATTCAGTGGTGTAGCACATTTGCAATTGATGCCTAATGGATATTGTCAGTAAGAGGTTTGTGCTAGATGTAGTTCCAGTTGCAACGTCCTTTAATGCACGTCTGTTTCTTTCGAACTTCATTGAAGAATAATGAACTATAGGACCACTTAACAACATTACTTTTGTATAATGTGTTAAAAATTGTGTGAAGGTTAAACTGCGAATGCTCGACTAATCTTGCATTCGCATTGCGACTTAAGCATGCTGCAGGATAGCGGTAAGAAATAGAAGCATTCGAAAAGATTCGAAAAGGAGACAATTTAAATCAATACTAAACATTGTATTTCTAAACAACTTCTCCACAAGAAGGTTTTGTTCGTTTAAGCTGTCCTCAATAAATGAAGCGCTGAATGGGGCTATTCAAAAACTGCATCACACTACCATGGAGTTAATAGGTTTTAATTTAAAAGTCTATTAAAATCATCTCGCCTATACAACCTTTTATTGACAATCATCTTTTTTAGTTATCAATTTAAAAATTCAATTGTTTTCAGTTGGAAATTCGCCTATAAAATTTTACATTTACAGTCCATATTTTTCTGATAAAAATTCAACTACTTGGTTGGAAGTTGCACTACTTTGTTAAACATTCATTTTATATTGGTTAAAGATTCAAAATTCAATTATTTTATTTTCGGTTACAAATTAATCGCTTTCAGTTAAAAATGCTACAATTTGGTTAAAAATGTGTGTATTGTATTCTATTTACGTCCTTTTATGGTAAAAAATTAATCTTCTTGATTGAAAATTCAATTACTTGGTTGAAAATTGAACTTCTTTGTTAAAATTTATTTTATAATTCGAAGATTCATCTCTCTGAGGGTCCTTTTTCACGATAGCATGTTTTGAATAAATCGTTGATTTGATTTGATACAACGAGTTTGCATCTAGGTTCTCGACGAATCAGATTTCTCATGAACCAATAAGGTAACTAGAATTGAATCCTATGAAAAATATCAATTTCCGAATCAATTCAAAACAGGCCTCCATGAAAAGGTACCCTGATTGAAAATTCAACTATTTCTCTAAAAATGCTCATTTTCTCACATAATCTTTTCAACTGAAAATTTACTTGTTCTATTTTGGGTTCGAAGGTCAACAATTTAATTGAAATTTTATGTGTTTCATTGTAAGTTCGTCTCTTTTGGTATAAAATTTATCTTTTCGGTTAAAAATTCTATTACGTGGTTAAAAGTTGAACTTCTTCGTTAAAAATTCAATTTATTATTTGAAGAGCCATCTCTCTGTTTAGAATTTTCCTTTCAAGTTCTTTTTTTCTAAATAATTTCTTAAACAAAAACTATAATTATTCAATTTTTGGTTAAAAATTGATCGCTTGTAGTTAAAAATTCAACAATATGGTTGAAATTGTATGTATTTTATTGTAAGTTCGTCTTTTTTGATAGAAAATTAGTCTTCTCGATTAAGAATTAAATTACTTTGTTGAAAGTTGAACCTTCCTGTTAAAAATTCATTTCATTATTCGAGGAGCCATCTATTGTGATGAAAATTCAACTATTTAGTTGAAATTGCAATTTCTCAAAATGTAAGTTCGTTATTTTTAACAGAAAATCAATTTTTTGATTGAAAACTTAATTACTTGACAAAAGGTTGAAGTTATTTCTTAAAAATGCATTTTATTATTTGAAGCTTCATCTCGCTGGTTGAAAATTCAACTATTTTGCTGAAAATTTAACCACCTTGTTAAAAATTCTTTCTTCTTAAATTAATTCTTTCAACTGAAAATTTTGATATAATATTTTTGGTTGAAAAATGATCGTCTTATTTGAAAAATCAGAATTTTGATAACATTTTATGAATTTTATTGTAAGTTCATATTTTTGGTAAAATGGAAATCTTCTTGATTGAACATTAGGGTGGTCCAAAAATTTTTTTTTCGAATTTTTATGGGGACAACCCTCAAATTTGTTCGAATCCGCACAAAAATAAATGCGTTTTTTTTTGTTTTGAAAAAAAATTATATTTAGGGGTGGCGCAAGCCCCATGAAGTTTGACATGTATTTCCCATAAGAAAAAAATACGTTTTTGTAAATCTTATTCAGAATCCTCAATATTATCTCAATTGAGTTGAAACTCAACATTTTTCTTCACAATTAGCCATAGAATACGAATAAAATATCACTTTTCAAATATCACCCCCATAAGTCTGTTTTATAGGGTCCCAAAGAAACCCCATAAGTGAAAAAATGGGTTTTGCGAGTTTTTGGCGCTAATTATGATTTTTTTGCGGTTTTTTTTTAATGCGAATTGTTTTTAATACATGAAATATGACTTTATACTGAATATTATATATTTTCATTTATTGTTTAAACAATTTATTATTGTTTTTAGCAATTTTCTCATGGAATGGAGTTAGAAAGACGCGGTTTTTTCACAAATATTCCTTTTTTGTCCAATTTTCAATTAGAGGGAAGGGATAGTTCATCAATGTTAACAAGAGTGATTGTTTAAACAATTTATTATAATTAAAAATAATATTATATTTGAATAATGCTAGAAAGATGCGGGTTTTTTTCTGGCTTTTTGTCCAATTTTCATCTGTAGTAAAGTAATAATAAATTTAAGTTAAAAAAATAATTGTTTGAACAATTTATGAAAATTATTAATAATATTATATTTGAATAATGCTAGAAAGATGCGGTTTTTTCTTTAAATTTCTGGCTTTTTGTCCAATTTTCATTTAGAGTGAAGTAATAATAAATTCAAGTTAACACAATAATTGTTTGAACAATTTATTATAATTATTAATAATATTATATTTGAATAATGCTAGAAAGATGGGTTTTTTTTTTAATTTCTGGCTTTTTGTTTAATTTTCATATGGAGTAAAGTGATAATGAATTCAAGTTAACAAAATAATTGTTTAAACAATTTATTATCATTGTTGATAGTATTCTCTTTGCTTAATTGGTAGAATGTTGCAGTTTTTTTCTGAAATTTTTCACTGTTTGTCTATTTTCTATTAGGCGTGTCTTGATAATTAATTAGATTTAGCAAAAATAATTGTTTAAACAAATTATTATTGTTTATGAATATCTTCATGTATATCAATTGCGCCTGATAGTTGCGGTTTTCCGGCAATTTTCACCTTTATGTCCTTTTTTCACTCAGTGAGGTAATAATTAATTAAAGTCAACAAAAAAGTTGTTCAAACAATTTCATATTGTTAATAACAAACTTTTCTTAGATAAGTGCTAGAAAGTGGAGGTTTTTTCTAAAATCTTTCACTTTGCATCGCCTTTTTATTTATGAACAAGTAATAAGTCGGCCACAACAAAAATGATTTTCCGAAAGGTATTGTTGTTTTAAGTGAATTATTTTTGCTCTTTTCACAATGCTTAAAAAAATTAATTCAAAGAAAAAAATCTATTTTACACGAAAGGCAGAAATCAATATTAAATTGTTCAAACAACTTTTTTGTTGACTTTAATTAATTATTACCTCACTAAGTGAAAAAAGGACAGAAAAGTAAACATAGCCGAAAAACCGTAACTATCAGGCGCAATTGATATAGATGAAGATAGTCATAAACAATAATAATTTGTTTGAACAATTATTTTTGCTCAATATAATTAATTATTAAGTCACGCCTAATGAAAAATAAACAAACAGTTGAAAATTTCAGAAAAAACCGCAACATTCTACCAATTGAGCAAAGAGAATATTATCAACAATGATAATAAATTGTTTAAACAATTATTTTGTTGACTTGAATTCATTATTAATTCACTCCAAATGGAAATTAAACAAAAAGCCAGAAATTTGAAAAAAAACCGCATCTTTCTAGCATTATTCAATTATAATATTATTAA
>CAKNXH010060764.1:24100-36270 GCA_932178445.1 Andricus quercusramuli | reverse complement strand
ATCGCGAACCGGATGCAAAAGGCTGTTCTCCTGGGATCACTCCATCTGGTCCGTCAACACTGTTCCTCTTAAATTCTACAAAGATTGGTAGCTCTAAAAAAGTATCCAGAGGTGAAACCTTCATCTCCAACTGTCTTGTCTGCCGCGTAAGGTCATCCGCGGCTAGAGACCTGACTCCAAGGAACAGTGTTGCCCGATGTTATCACGTGTAAATTTCCCGCTTTTGCTTACCTTCTAGGACAGAAGGAGCAGAAGCGGATGACGTACACGTTCCAGTAGCTTTGGGATTGGTTTCTTTAAGGAATCATGATCGAAGCTTCCGGAGCCTACAACTTCTCAAATAATAATACCCCACACCTGCCCCATTACTTTAGCCGCAAATTCTATCCTCCTCACCTGTAGTTCAACCCCTCCTTCCGACTCAAGCCAAAAGGCTAGGTAATTAAATTTCTCGACCTGTTCCACTTTCTCCCCGCACATCTTCCATTCATATTCTACCTTTGTCCTTCTCTTCCTAAAATCATCACCTTCATCTGATTTACATTTACCGTTATTTCTTTAATTTTCACATACTACTCAAACACTCTCATTATGAGACTCATCCCTCTCTCGTCATCCGCTAATGAGACTATATCGTTTGCATACGCTAAGGAATATACCTTGCTATTTCCCAGAACCGTTCCGCCTCTTCCTTTCTTCTCCAGTTTCTCCTTTAGATCTGCCAACAAGCAACTTAATAGTAGTGGGCTCAGTAGGCACTCTTGCCTGAGCCCTCTTCCACTCAAAAAAATGTCCCTATTTTTTTCCCAATCCTCACCCTTATCTTAGTCTCTTCGAATATAACCTTTAACCTCTCGACCAACCCTTTATACATCCCCTTCTCTGTCATGACTTGCCATAACACCTCCCTGTTTACCGAGTCAAAAGCCGATTTAATGTCTACAAATAAGGCCACTAACTTTCCTTTCTTTCTCCCTAAGTTCCTATTTACTAGATAATTCAGTGCGTAGATCTTTTCTACTGTTTCCATCCCTTTCCTGGAGCCTGTCTGATTGTGTGTAATAATCCCTTTCTCTTCCACCTCCCTTTCTGATCTCTCTCTGAGAATCTCCGTATATATTTTGCAGCCAACCGACATAGGCATGATTCGCCTATACTCCTCCACCTTTTGCCTTCTCCTTTCTTAAATATCGGCACCACCAACCCTGTCCTCTATTCCTCAGGCCAACCCTCTTCTCCCCAAACCTTTTTGCACACCTCCCACATTTCATTTCTCACCCCTTCTCCTTTAAACCTCAAAGCCTCGTTCTCAATATCGTCCTCACCTGTTGCCTTGTTTCTTTTAAGCCTCCCTATCGCTCTATGCACTTCCTTCCTACTTATCCCGTTATTGCTATCATATTCCCCTTCTATTGCCTTCCTGTTTTCACCTAACACTTTATTTTGTACTTCTCCCAACAGTCGCTTAATGTAAGGGGTCCATTCATCCACCTCGATTTCCAAATAGCTGCCCTTCCTTCCTCCTTGCTCCCTATTGATCACCTCTCATTTCCTCCCTTTCCTGATTGATTTTCCGACCTCATCCATATACCTACTTTTCTCTAACTGCCTTTTATCACTTAACAATCTTTCATGTTCTCTCTTTCTCCTATTATATTCCTGTTTCCCTATCTCCCCTTGTCTCCACTTTTTTACATTTTCCGTCACTCTATCCTTACTCTTCTTACATTCTGCGTCCCACCATCCCCTCTCCATTCCCTTCTCCTCTTCTCTTGGCCTTACCTCTTCTTTTATCCACTCTGTCAGTTCTTTTAGCTTTTCAAGGCGCGCATCCATGTCTTCCCCTGCAGGTCCTCTAATCACCTCGTTCTCCATTCTTTCTTTAAATTCTCTTAATTTATTCTCCCCCCATACTGAGCATTTCAACGTCGCTATTAGCGGGAAGTGTTCTGAGCCTATTTCATTACCTTCTTCCACCTCATCCATTTTCTTCATTATTCTTTCTTCTGCTAGAATGTAAACTAACACTTTTTCCCCTTTACCTACAAAATTTACTTCTCATTCTTCATCTCCTAATATATTTCCATTGCAGATAAACCACCCCTCCTCTTCTTGCTGGTTCAAAAGAGTTTCACCCTCCCGATGTATCTCCCTGTGCTTGGAATTTCTTCGAAAAGTTTCGCCTACTTCATCCCATATCTCCCTTCTTCCCCTAACTCACCTGTCCACGCATTTAAGTCTCCTTATATCAAGACCAACTATTCATTCCTTTCCTCCATCCATTCCCCTAATACTCTTCATCCTTCCTCTTTTCCTCTAATTCTATACACACAAACGTTCGCCGCCCTCTTTTTTCCTACCTTTATTCTTCTCACTATCACGCCTTCCAGATTTTCTTCTCGCTCTTCCACCCTTTCATATCCCATCAGCTCCTCTTCAACCCCTGACACCATGCCTCATATCGCTCTTCCCTTCTCATGTTCTTTCCTTGCTTCTTGCATTGTCCACACGTACCCCTTCCGCAACTTTCGTCTCAAGCCCTTCAAACCCTTTTCATCTACACACGTTTCACTCAGCATTACCACGTGCCATTTTCCAATAGCCTCCCAGAACCCTTGTTCTTTTTTTAGCTCTGAGACATTCCAGAAAGCCATACTCACTCCTCTATTTTTGTCCTCCCTCCTCCTCATTCATGTGCTCAGTTTTTATTCTCTGGTGGAAACCCCGCCCCGTCTCTCCTACACTCATCACCTTTGTTTAACCTTTTCTCAAGTATTGTTCCCTCTGCTCTAAGCTCTTCTCTCTCTTCGTCCCAAATTCACTTCATCCCACTCACCCACAACCTTTCTTTCCCTATCCAAATATTATCCCCGTTTCTCTTCTCTACTCATGCTCTCCATTCGATCATCCACTTCCTCTTTCTCTCTCTCCATGTCAGGCCCTCTTCCATTCTTTCATTCCTACTCCTTAGTACCCTTTTCCTTTCCATAATTTCTCTCTTCTCCTCCTTGCTTCCCACTTTTACTATGAGCACACCTGTTTTCCCTTCTGTCTTCCTCCCCAGTACCTCCACCGCCTTCAGTCTCACCTGAGCCCCAATATCATTCACCAGCTTCTCCACTTCTTCCTTTCCCGAGTCGCTTTCTACTGGAATTCCTTTAATCATTATGTTTAGCTTTCTTTATCTTTCTCTTCTCCTTCTAGCCTTACTTCTATTTCATTCAAACGTCTGCGCATTCTCTCATTTCCTTACTGCAGTTTCTTATCATCCGCCTTGACTACGTCTCCTACTCCCACCTCTTCCTTCTTTTCACTTCCGCATTCTAGTTTCCTGACCCTCTCCTCAAGCAAACTCACTTCAGTTCTCCTTTCTTTCTCACTCTCTGTTTACTCTCTATACTATCCAGTTTCCTGATTGGCTCCTCTTTCTCGGTCTCCCACAGAACGTCCCACTCCTCCCATTTCTTTCAGATTTTCTTCACTTCCTCCCTGACTTCTTCCCTATGCTTTTTTTTATGTTTTCAACTGAAAATTTAATCATACTATTTCGTCATTTTTTGTAGAAAAATTATCTTTTTGATTGAAAATTCAATTACTTGCTTATTTCTCACTGTGACAGCGTCCATACGTTATGTATGTATTACACAGTGACCGAGGCTGTCGATCTCCCCATGCGAACCACCTTAGATCTAACGCGTTGAATAGAATGAGACAGGGTGAGAGAAAAGTGCGTTAGAGAAAGAACACTTTAATTACACAGTGCGCGAACTGAACAATGGCAACAATCCTTTCCTCCTTCCCCGCCTATAAACTAATCTCACGTCTTACTAATCATATGCTCGCCGGATATTCCCAGCGATCGGCAAGACCACTCAATATGTATTAACAATATTAATTGTGAATAAAAATTGAAGACTCATAAAGGTAAAATTAATAACCTTTCGATTAACTACCTAAATGTCAAAATTCAAAATCATCCCATGAGAGTCAGAATACCAATAGATATTGGTGATAAACAATAACGGTCTCTGCCTCTTGAATAAACTTAATTATAAATTAATATTAGCATCAGATCAAACACCTTCCTAGACCTGAATGCTCGGTATGGTAAAAACATATGTAAATTGTCTTGTCAATGAACAAACTAAGCCTCAGTAAATAAATAAATAATCAAATCATGCATGGACAAATGAGTTAAATAGTAATTGAGTAACGTTCTCATTGGGTGAGATTATTTATTAGCCTAAAATGACTAGTACGTGAATAGACCGTTTCATAATTTAAACATTTTGACTGATTATTCTAATAAGTCTCGAAGTAATATTAACCAGTAGACTTGTCTAGATCATAAGAAAATGCAGTTGAGATAATCCACTTAATCTTCTTTATTCATAATGTGTCCCCTAAGGGTTTACATGACTTCCATTTCTTACAACACTTCCTTCTACATTTTTTATAAAATCTTATCCTTACTATTTACAATTATTTACACCTATTTACATAAAATCTTATATCGAACGCCTTAAATCTATTTTTGACGCTAGCGCAATTTGGGACGTGTTAGCGAACGAGTGAGCGAGTGAACGAAAGCGAGAGTGCAAGCGAGAGAGAGAGAGAGAGAGAGAGAGAGCGGTAACGCAAACGCATCTTAATCTACTTATGCTATTACATAATTATTACTTACAAATCTTTACGCTTCTTATTTAAGCGACTTCCGTTTCCTTTTTCTTTCACTTCTCTTGTACCTCCATTTTACCATTTTTTGCATCCATTCTTTCATTCTTTTTCAATTACTCCCCTAGCATCCTCTAACTCCTTCATCCACTCTTCCCCCAAACCATCCTCCCCTAGAATCTTTACCACATTCTCTTGCCAGGTTCCTTTATCTTCCGTTCCTCTCCTACATCCTTCCCATACATGCTCCCATGTTTCCTCTTCCCATTCACATATTCTGCACTTCCTGTTATCTTTCTTCTCCCAATACATACTTGCCCTTACCTCACTTCCCAATCTAAATCTTGCTATTCTTGTCCATCTTTTCTCTCCCCATCCCTTTTCTAAATACTTTGGTACTCCTTCCTTTTTTATCATTTTATACCATATATTATATTTTGATTCCTCAATCATCCCCCATCTTTCTATTAATTGTCTTTCTCTCTCCCTTTTTTCCACTTCTTCATAGTTGACTTCAGTCCCGTCTTCTATATCTCTAGCCTTAAAGAACTCCCTCCTTTCTTCCTCCCATCTCGTTAATTCAATCGCCCTCCCTCTCCTTTCTTCTATCTCCATCAAACACCTTCTCGCTAACTCCCCTCCCTTTCCCTCCCTCAGCTTCGTCTCAAAATTCCATGCCCTCTTTCCCGCTCTAGTACTTAATTTATCCCTTTGCGCTTCTTCTCTCACCATATATCCCGGCGTCCTCCAGTCTACCCCTAGCGTCCACCTTATATACCTTTCTTGTAAACTTTCAATCTCTTTCCTTTCTTTCCATCCCCATATCTCTGCTCCATAACCTAATACCGGCCATACCAGCGTATCATTAACAGGAATGACCAACGAATTAGAAAATGAGTTTAATAATTAATTGAATCATTAAGTACCGATTCGATTTCGAAACTCAAGAAATTATAAATAAAGCATCTCATTCAAGGGACTTGAAAAATTGAAATGAACTATTGAAAATTTGATTCAAATCATTAATTAAATATTTTAAGTTCACTGCTTAACAACACTGCACGTGACTTCAGGAGATTGAGTTTTATTATATTGTAAGTTCGACATTTTTTAGTGGTATAGCAAGTGGGTTGCGACTTCATTTCCCAGCAGATGGCGCCACCGTCGCAAGTTACCAACACCAATAGGTGGTCCCACTGACCAATGGAGTGTAGTGTTCCGAGCTAAGTTACCGGCAGTCGGTAAAACAGTGATATTGGTCACGCAGATTCCTGCTGAGATAGAATTTCACTATCGGTCAGTAAAATAGAGAGGTCAGTCAATTTCAGGTTATGATCAATGCTAAGTTAGTAAAACAGTGAGGATGGTAATGGAAACTCCTGCTAACTCAAAATTATAAGGTTCTGTTTCATGCTGAGAGGGTGAAACAGCGAGGTCGGCAATTCTTTTATATCATCATTTTACCTACGGTCGGTAAATTAGGGAGGTCGGTAACTTTTCAAATAATCATTTCACCATACGTCGGTAAAACAGGGGCCGTCGGTAATGCACATCTCAACCAAGACATCAAGCGTCAGTCGCTATATCAGGAGGCTACCTTATCAATCGAGGTTAAATAGCTATCAATAACAGATGGCGCCACTGTGGAATTATCCAGTACTTTCTTCCAACAGTAATATCAATTTATTAACAGTCCGTAATGCATGTATCGGCCGATAAATTGATGCTCAGTACCTTAAAGACAAACGGAAGATCACTGAAGTTAAGCAGTGTTGGGCGCGGTTAGTACTTGGATGGGTGGCCGTTCGAGAATAGTACTGCGTGCTGTTGGCGTCGTGGCTATGGTGAGCCCACACTTGTAGTTATTTACTACAAGAAACTATCCACCTAGAAACACTACCCGAATCGGGTAGTGTCAAGCCTATCCTGAAAGGGAAATGACTTAATGGTATACATGCACGCGCTAGTATTCTCTTAACTTAGATTATAAAGCGTGCTAGCATAGCCGACTGGCATCATTCGTTTTAGGTAGCCAGAAGCAGCACTTGTTGTTACATAAAACTGATTAAATATATTGATCAGAGATGGCTTGATGGAAGCTACTAATTTCATAATCTGCTGCATCATGGTCATATGCATCGCGACAACCATCGTCCTCATATTTGCTGCAGCAGGTTTTAGGCTCACCACCACCAGCAACAGCACCACCACGATCATCAACACCAACACCACCACCATGAGCTGAAGTGAGAGGTAAACAACGTAGCCACCGTCATCCTTGTCGTTCTCATCACCACCCTCTCTACTGCATACATCATCGCCATGAATGTTTCAGGTTTTTTTCTGTTCCAGGTTTCTTCTGTTCCATGTTTTTTTCTTCTTTTTCAGCAGTTTTTTGTTTCAGGTTTTTTTTCTGTTCCAGGTTTTTTCTGTTTCAGTTTTTTTTTGGGGTTTCTTCTGTTGCAAATTTCTCTGTTTCCAGAGTTGGAGTTGATTTTCATACCGAATTGTAAAAACTAAGTTTAGATTTTTTTTTAATAAATATTTTCAAATACTAAATGTCTATTCACTCATGATTTCCCTCACATATTGATTTTGAGTGAGATTTTTCATGTAAACCTTAGCTTATAGTTAGAAGTGTGCATGCACAGTTTGATTCTCATCAGAATAATCTAGATGGAAATGAAGGTGGGATCTAGTGCGGTAAATCATCTAATTATAATAATATACGCGCATGCGCAGTTTGATTTTCATAAGAATATTCCAGAATTTAGCTTCTGGGTGGAAATGGAGGAGGTGGTTGGAGAGTAGTGTTGTGACACAGTGAATCTCCTAATAATATGAACGCGCATGTTCAGTTTGATTCTCAACAGAAGATTCTAGAACTCGACTGCTACATGGAGCTGGCGTGGGGTGTAGTGCAGTGAGGGAACCCAAAAGATAACTAACGAGAAAGTTATAAGTACAACGCTTATACAGCTTTTGGTTCAATTGAGAGGTAACCTTCATACAGCCAACAACAGTTGAACTGCCCCCTCCAGCTTGTTAAGTATTCACTGATATGAAGTTTATCGTTAAGAATACAGTATCCGTTTCCCTCTGTACGTGAAAAAGCCATAAATACATCGTTTACGTAGACTTCTAGTGAGTCACAAAATGGCCTTCATAGAGTGAGGAATGCTCGTACACATCAAGAAACGTCAAGGTCGAGATTGAGTTAATATTATTATCAACAAGTTACCTTTCGAGTTCCATTTACCAGGATTTACCAGCTCGAAAAATCGAGAGAATGTTGTAGCGAGAAACGTTGCAGATAGAATAGTAGCTGACAAAGCGTGGCAACGTGTTTTTTCTAAAAACTCTGATATTGGTGAAAAAGCAGCTGAACTAACTATAACCGACATCATTGGAGTTGAATAAAAACTCGTTAGGGGGTGAGGTAGGATAAGAGGAAGAGTAGGAAGGTTTCTAAGAAACGAGGAGCTTTGCGAAAGATTGTGGATGCTGCTAAACATTCCATATCTCCTAGTAATGATATTGAAGTTGTCATTGAAACTGCTGTGGAGGCTGCTCGAAAAGCTATTAAGAGAGCTGGAGGTAGAAGGCAAGTGAGAGAACCTCATATTTGAACTATATGCTAAACATCAACTTCGAGAGACTGCACGTCATAATAAGATGATGCAGGAAATAGCTCTGGGAAAAGGGCTACACTTGAAGTCCTATCAACAAGGACTCGGTCTTCATATCAAACCATGTCCGCAAGGTCGTGGTCCTAAAGCTAAAAACATGCATTTAAAAAACGTTTATTAAAAAAAAACTTACTGTGAGACAAACACATCGTGCATTATCTTATTTTGCTCTACTTATTATGCTAAGACTCTAAAGATTCCTTCTTTTCGAGGAGTCTTTATGCGAAATGAATTACCTGCTGAAGGACCTTAGCGAAAAAAGTCGGCCATAGTTAAGCTTGGTGATAAATGTGGTCCACATACACATTGAATAGCAACAAGAAAGAATGATTATGATTATATAATCATAATAGGTGTCAAGACTGGAATACATTTGTGTGTAGTCATTTATTTCTTAAATTTTTTTGTAGACGGCTTAATGTAAAGAGAAAATATAGTCTATATAAGTGCAAGCATTTGCTTTCAGGCAATCAGTGTAGAGAAAAACATCATCTTGGATGGATCGTTCACTCTGACTATTTCAGGAAACTAATCTGTGCTTGAACCAGAATACTTTCCACCAATTGAACTCTCGCTAAATATTTTGCTCTTAGTCTAATTCAGCTACTAACATTCAACTCAAGTCCTAACGTTGATGTGGGAAAGAATAAATTTTGTATTGGTAATCAGGTGGTTACTATACCCCCTGGCAGTTTTGAAATTGAAGACATTGAGAAGTAAATACGGAGATCTCTGATGAATAGAGACTTTTCTGTCATTACAGTATCAGCAAATGCGGACGAGCTTGAAAATTGTGAGCGAAAAAATTTGGATAATACTAATAATGATGCTATAGTAAATATCAGACCAAACAACAATATGATACGTAGTGAAATCAAGAGCAACCGTGGAGTTAATTTTACACAAAAATATTCTATTAGTCAGCTGTTGGGAATCACACCACGTGTTCTCGCACCTCATAAGATTCAAATATCAGATTTACCAGTAGCTCTTCTCAAGCTGAATGCTCTCAGGAGTGCAATATTACAACGGGAGCATATATTAATGATCAAAAAGTTCACACGATTCATGAATTCTTCCCAACCGTTCCACCAGGATATAAGAGCGTTGAAGCTCCATCACCCGTAATTTATCTTTCGATTATCGTGAAGACAATACATCATATTTAGCCCAGCATAGTTGATCAAGACGGAGAATTAGTGAGTTTTCGAGGAGAGACTATAACTATCCGATTACACTTAATGTCTACGTGATGGGTATCATTTATGATCGTAAAGTGGGTGCAAGTTATATAAGCATACCACAATGCAAGAAATCAGTTAGTCTTCAATCAGCTCGCAAGAGGTTAACATCTCCGAACGTGCGCTTTCTCAAGAAACTAGGTCTCAGACGTATTCAAGAAGAAAAAATGAGAAGAAAGAGCGACCATTAAGTTATATATTATTTATTTGTCGCCGTACCAAAGATGGAAGAAATACTGAATGTTCCGGTTCCAGTAAGTTATGACGAATCTATAGCTCACTATGAGGTTCATGCTCATCAACATTGTGCTTCATCATTATATAAAAATAGTAATGAGATAAGAATTGCAGTGCAAAATCAAGATTTATGCATACACAGCTTATGTCACAGCTAAAAATCTAATTGGTAGCGTCATCTGCTTTTTATTTGATGAAATTCGGTCCGAATCGAATGGTATTGAGATTGTCCGATTTAAAAATGTTGGACATGCCAGCACCATGAAGAGTTACACTTCCTTGACTCTTAATGAGCCTAATTATGCTGAGAATGCAGGTTAGGAACTAAAGTTGTCACAAAAGTTAACCAACCCATTGGATCTTATAGCTAAGCTATCAAAGAAAGAACGCTCCGCTTAGTTGGAGTCTCCACTAAAGAGGTAGTTACCTTAAAAAGAAGCGAGTGAGATATAGGATCCCAAAATAAACCCAAAACCTTGACCTGAGCATCTTCAGCCAATAATCGTTAGACGCCCATTTTCGCAAGTAGAAACAATCGGCTTCAAACAATTCAGACACTTGTAATCGCTTCTCCTTGACTTGTACTTCAATATCCGCACCAAGCAAAATATTGTCAACGTAGATATTCATTTCCAGGATCCTTTTAGCCAAGGGAAACTCATTTCCTTCGTCATGACCTAATTGCCTAATTACTTTATCAGTCAAATAAGGAGCACAGGCGAGGCGGTGCCAGAAGTGACAGTCAAAAGTCGATAGGCCACCACTTTGTTATTAGGAAAGCACCATAAAATTCGTTGATAATTGCAATGGCGAGCATCTACCAAAATTTGTCAAGCATCTTTTCTATATCGGCCATGTAAAAAAACAAGGTAATCGCCAGTTCAATATAATAGAATCAAAGTCATTTAGAATCTTTGGACCAATATGCAAGTGTGAATTTAAAAGAGTATTGTTAGAAGTTGAAATTGATGCATTAAATACAACTCTTAATTTTGTAGTAGAACTATTTTGCCTCAAAACCACGTGGTGTGGTAAATATACAATCTGAGAAGAATTATCTAGCTCTTCTTCTTTTAGAAGTTCCATATTTCCTAATTCTTCATATTCAGTTAAAAAATCCGAATACTTTCGGAACAATTTAGTATTTTCAGTTAATCGTAGTAGAACCTTATCGAATACAATTTTTGCTCTGGTAAAGGAGCCACCGACTTTTATTGGTGGTTCATTCTTAAATGGCAACCGTATTAAGTGCAGCCCATCGTTTGTGCGTTGGTGAGTCATGAAGAAAAGTTCTTCGTAAAGCTTCTCTTCGTCAGTCTTTATTACGGAATTTTTCCAATTCCCAGAACTTAGTCATGTCTTCACACAAGACTCCAGAAATTATACTCCGATGTGCCGTAAGTAAGATGCTTGTCTCTATTCTATTCGCCACAACAGGATTCGACAATATTCAACCAAATACGGTAGATCGAGCTGTAAGAGTGTCTAACACACCCTGTTGTAGACCAGGTAATAAGCACGAGCCACATTGGTCCACGCCTAAAATCAAATCATTTTTTGGGAACTAAAGGGGTTAGGATCAGCTAACTTCAATTCAGGCAAAACAGTTTCATTTTCCTGATCAGGTCCTTCAGGTACGTATAAGAGGTAAGACGGAGTAATACTAGGGCTTGAGTAGGGACTTGAAGACAGTTCTTTTCGGTAGGAAGTAAATTTAACCGAGCTAATTTTCTTGAAGAGCCAATATTAACTCCACCAACTCTATAAATTATAGCTTTAACCTTCTGGAATCAAGGATTCAAACTTTTCATCACCCTTTCTGAAATAAAACAATATTTCGAGCATTGATCCAATAAAACCCTAAATTTATGAGTTTTTCCATTATCAGCTCTTAAGGAAATGACTGCTGTCGCTAGTGACGTTGAACGGGATAGATTTAAATGGACATTTAAGAAATGGAACGAAAAATCATTTTCTGAGTGAGACATCATTTGCTCTCGCTACCTGAGCTACATTACAGGACCATTTCGCTGGCCCCATCAACACGCGAATTCAACTTTTATTGGGCCCAATATTTAGTGCAGAATTTGTTCAAATTTGGTCAACCAAAATTAGAATTCGTGAAACACTGGAAGTACCTGATAATACAAAAAAACACTGGCGGGGCCAGCAAAACGTTTCGCTGGCCCGACATTATCCAAAATCAACTTTATATGAGCGTATTATTTTCGTCTCAGATTGTTTAAATTGGTGCAACCAAATCCAACCCCTAAAAACTACCCCCTATGCGGCGAAAACTATGACGGGGCCAGCGAAACGTTTCGCTGGC
>CAKNXH010060764.1:2086-18056 GCA_932178445.1 Andricus quercusramuli | reverse complement strand
AAATAAAAATAAAATAAAATAAAATAAAATAAAATAAAATAAAATAAAATAAAATAAAATAAAATAAAATAAAATAAAATAAAATAAAATAAAATAAAATAAAATAAAATAAAATAAAATAAAATAAATAAATAAAATAAAAATAAAAATAAAAATATAATATAATATAATAATAATAAGAATTTAATTTAATTTAAGAAAAGTTCAGAAGAACCTCGATTAACCTCTTACAATAGTATCGACAATCATAACGAAGTAAGAAATAATAACTTGTAATTACAATACACAGACGACACCGAAACATTACAGGACAGAACTAACTCAAAACAAAACAGAAGACATGGACTCTCGACAACAAGGGAAAGGCCAAATAGACACTCAAGAATCCATACAAATAATACAAATACTGATAGCGAACCTGAAAATAATTCAAATAATAAGACAATCGCAGCAGCTTATTTTTCTTTCGGAATGGTCGAAACACCCTACCAAATTATGAGAAATTGGCCAATCAAAATTTCGGAATAATAAAGACGATAGTCCCGCGCATTTCCTTGAAGAATTGAAAAGATTTAAAAGGGGTTATAAAATAAACGATCGGGATATCTTAGAAAATATAGACGCACTATTAATCGAAGATGCAAAAGATTGTTGCGAAATAAATAAAAATTCCTGGAGGCATTTATCTGATTTTTTCGAGGATTTCAAAAACGCTTATATAGATGAAAAATTTGACGAGGAAATTAGACAAAAAATCAAATTCTGTAACCAAAAACGGACTCAAGACATTCACTCATACCTGGCAGAAATTAGGAAATTATTTACAAAATTGTACCCTAGAAAATGTCGCGAATGGCAATTACGCAGAGACTATGAAAACCTTAGAATCGAATATAAAATGTATATAAAACGAAACGATTTTGAAACCTTCCAACAACTGGAAGACTTAGTAGAAGAATGGAAAACTGAGCTAGCCAAATCCAAAATTCGAGGGCAAGTCTTACAGATTACAGAACCTAAAATAGATGATAAAAATGAGCAAAAGCGTAGTAACGGCAACGGAGGTAAAAATAATTCAGAGAATAATAAAGATTTAAGGGAAAATAAGGATAACCAAAACGGCAACCAAAGTCAAAATAACCAGTGTAAAAAACCATACAAAAATCGATTCCCATTTTCACCATTTGGATTTCCATCCTCACCTTTTCTAAATCAATATCAAAAAAACTTCAGACCTAGATCCCCAGCTAGAGTCCAACCAAATTACCTACCCAGATTCACAAACAATAGATCCAGGTACCCTTACAACCCTTATTACCAAATGCTACCTATGTTGAACCAAATTTCATTAGGCTCGAATCAACGTCAAAGCAACCCAATGATCGAATTCCCAAAAGAAAAAGATAAAAATAACTCAGAAAATAACAACGTCAAGCAAAAGTCCGAAAAAACAAACTACGGTGATAAAAACAGAGAATCATTTAACAATAATAGGGATCAACAAGAAAAAACAAGTTCCAACTCAGACAAAAAACAGGACTCAAATACAAAAACGAACGAAAACACAAATAACTCAAATTGCTATTATTGTGGTTTAACGGGACACTTTAAAAGAGACTTACTATGCATATAACCAGGGAAACTCGTTTTCATCTAATGACAAAATCCGAAGGTAGCTTATTTCGAATTTCAGTGAATACTGGTGCCACACATTCGTACGTTGGCAAGGAGTTACTTGAAAAAATCCAGAATTCCAAAATTTCAATTTTTAAACCTGTCTCGCGAAAATTAATGGTCGCGAACGGTGAAACAGTTGACATAATTGGGCAAGCAGTAATCCCAATTAAAGTCGGTAAATACACAAAACATGTAATGTTCAGGTTGGTCCCAAAATTGAACTCCGTAAGTATTTTATGCACGGAAATGCTAAAAGCCCTACGGATGACCTTAAATTATCACTCGGATACCTGGTGGTTACCATGGAGTCCCCCCACATACTGTCGTATGGAAGGTTATCCAAAATCACTCCCCACCCGAACAATCGAAAACAAACACGAAATTAAACCTGACATTACAACAAAAAAGAATAAAGAAGGTAAAAACGTAAAAAGTAGGACCGAACCATCGATCAAAAAAGAAGAAAATAGGAAGTTAGATGGCAAACCGAAATTCGGAGGTAGCTTTAACCTTTAAAGTTCTAGAGAGCTTAACAAAAATAGCCGGACGTTAAAAGATAGCGAAATCCCCCCACTACCTATCAATCCCAGCCAATCCCAAAAAACCAATAACGCCCAAATTCCAGTAAAAACTCCTACAAAGGATATCCCAAACCTAATGAGCATCCCTACGAGCAACAAATTCCAACCCCTAGCGAGCATCCCCACCCCCGGCACTAGCGACGATTCATGCATAGAAGACTCATGTACATTAGGCAAACCAAAAGTCAAAAGAAATAATAAGAAAAACGATTCGGAAAAAATATTTTATGATAAAAAATACGAAGAAAAATATAAGGATAGTGACAGTAACCTTTGAAAAAATGAAAAAGTTACCGATCACAATAAAATAAAAAGGGAATCTCAAAAATAAAATGATATAAAGGAAACCGAAAATAAAAATCAATGGATTTATTTTTTAAATAAAGCGGTTAAGTTAAATAATTTCATGGATACCTTAGGAAAAATCGACGAAAAAAATTATTGTTCGCCAGAATATTGCGAAGGTTTCGTTGAGCTTAACGCAAGCCAACAATCCCAACTAGAAAAACTTATTGAAAATAAAATTAAAATACACCAGGGGAAAGAACATAGGGCGACACATGTAACGAAACATAAAATTGACATTCAAGGCGACGATCCCATTAAACAGCGATATTACCACGTGAGCCCTAAAATCAAAGAAATAATTTAATATAGAACCCTCTTGTTCTGATTGGTCGAGCCCTATAGTCATGATCAAAAAACCAGGGAAAGATTACAGATTTTGTTTATATTTCAGACTGGTCAACAATATTACTAAGAAAGACCTCTACCCAATTCCACTCATGACAGAAATACTGGACACTTTAGGATCGGCAAAATTTATTTTCAAAATTGACTAAAAATTAGCTTATTTACAAATTCCATTAGATAAAAATTCAAAACCAATCACAGCATTCATAGTCCCTGGAAACGGCATGTATCAATTCAAAAGGATGCCATTTGGTTTAACCAATGCTCCAGCCACTTTCCATAGACTGATGGATATAATCATCACTCCAGATTTAAAGCCAAACGTTTTTTGTTATTTAAATGATATTATAATAGTAACACAAAATTTTTATGATCCTTTAAAATATTTAAATGTCGTATTAGACAAAATAAACGAAGCAAATTTAACTTTCAGTCCGGACAAATGTGAATTCGGCTGCTCAGAAATCAAATACCTTGGTTTTAAAGTCAACGACAAAGGACTCCAAGTAGACGAAGAAAAAATACAAACAATTCTAGAAAACATTAAATAATTACAGCGCATGATAGGGATGGCAAGTTGGTACAGAAAATTCATTCCACACAAAATGGGAGTGGGGTCTGGAACAAAATGAGGCTTTCCAAAAAATTAAAGACCTTTTAACTTCAGCACCAATTTTGACCTGGCCAGATTTCACACAACCCTTCCAACTCGAAACTGACGCGAGCAATACGGGGTTAGGAGCCGTACTTACGCGAACAATTCATGGCGTAAATTACGTGATAGCATAGGCGAGTACAAGCCTAAACGGCGCAGAATCTCGGTACTCGCCATCAGAGAAAGAATGCCAGCTGTAGTTTTGGCCATAAGAAAATTAAGGTCATATTTAGAAGGTTACAGCTTTAAAGTAATCACGGACCACTTAGCGGTAAAGTGGCTCCATAACCTAAAGAATCCCACTGGCCGACTAGCCACATGGGCATTAGAATTATTAGAATATGACTACGAAGTCATACATCGTAAAGGTAGCTCAAATACAGTCCCTGATGTCCTCTCGAGATCAGGGGAACCAACAAAAAATATAGCGTTCGTGTTAGGCTGTAGCGTAGAAAAACCAAAAGCGGACAATAATGACAAAACAGACGACTGGTACTCTACAAAATTCAGAGAAGTGACAAAAAGACCAGAAGAACACGAAAAATGGAGAATGAGAGATTCGCAACTCTATTTTTACAGAACTAACCGACTAAAATCTACTATATTACCAGACTCAAACACTTGGACATTAGTCATCCCCCAAAGCTTGAGACGTCAAGTTTTACGGGAAAAGCACGACGAAACCCAGGCAGGACATTTAGGCTCAGAGAAAACTTACGCGAGAATTTCTGAACATTACTTCTGGCCAGGGGTATCTTCGGACGTTATCAATTACTTCAAAAACTGCCAGACTTGTCAAAGAGTAAAACCGGGTAACCAAAGTAAAATAGGATTAATGGGGAAGAGAATCTTGGAAGAACCATGGACCATGGTAGCAGCTGATATCATGGGACCATTTCCGATTTCCAAAAAGAGAAAAAACCAATATATTCTAGTGTTTGTAGAATTATTTACAAAATGGGTCAAAATAATACCGATTAAAAAAGCGAACGGAACAACGATAGTCAGAATTTCATAAACGTGTCATTTCGTGTTGGGGAACACCGCGGATTCTTCACACCGATAATGGCATGAAATTTGTAAACAAAATACTAAGAGACTCAACAGAAAAATTCGGTACAAGGCACACGAAAACGCCAAAATACTACCCCCAAGCAAACCCAACCGAAAGATACAATAGGACAATTAAACAAATAATTAAAACCTATTTAGACAACGATCATTCCACCTGGGAAGAACATATAGATGACCTACAATTTTCAATTAATACTAGTCAAAATTCATCAACACAATTCACCCCTGCGTTTTTAAACTTAGGTCGTGAATTACAACCACTCCAGTCCCTAAGAAAAAATATCAAAAACGATAGCGAAATAGAGTTCCAAAGTGTGGACAAATAGACAGCTAGACTAAGAAGGTTACAAATTATAAGAGAGGAAGTCCAGAAAAATTTAGACAAAGCGAACGAAAGACAGGCTAATAATTATAACTTAAGGAGAAGACCGTTGGAGTATAAAATAGGTGACACAGTACTGAAAGTAGTAACAAAACTATGAAATAAGGCCGACAAAAAAGCAGGTAAACTTTAGGATAAGTACGAAGGTCCTTTCATTATTAAGAAGCAAATTTCCCCAACGATTTACGAACTAAAAAATCTTAAAGGTAAGAGTATAGGCGAATGGAATTTAAATAATATTAAACTAGAATAGCTGGCACAAAAATAGGTAAAAAGACGCCAGAAATACTAAAAAAAAATTAGGATAAGCACTTTTTCTCAAAATATGACAAATGGCAAAGGATCAATAGCATTAAGAACTCAGACTGACTCAAAATACTCAATCGACTCCCGATAACCTAACTCACTAAATATTAAGACCAACAGAGACAGAAAAATTCGTTTCGCTTTCAGAACTATGGTTCACTGCAGGCTGTGTAGCAACAATATTAGACAACATAACATCGTCTGCCACTTCAAGAACTGCAAAGCCCTACAATGGCTGATCTTGCGCAGAGCTGGAGTACAAGAAGAGGCACTCAAGTACCACCCACACCGACACATAAGACAATTGTTTCGGAGAGAAATGTCACAAAGGGAACAGGGAGAACCCCACAGAGAAGCGCAACACGAAAGATACAAAATCACGGAAGAAATGCTCATTAGAGTAAAACTACACCACGGACAAACAGAGGAAGAAAAGGAGAAAATTCGTAAACAATGGGAAGAACTAATGAACCAAAGAATGGCGGATCTGGAAAGAATCAGGATAACTGAGCAAATGCTCAACAGAGTAAAATTTCAGCACGGACAAACAGAAAACGAAAGGGAGGAAATTAACAAACAATAGGAGGAAACGAGGAAACAAAGAAAGATGGAATACATTAAAGAACTACAAAAACTCAACATAAAACTTAAAAAGGACAAGAAATCCAAACACTTACTATTTGAATACAAATTTACACATCAGAAGAAACAAAAGTCAGCACTTTGGAATTAGACTTATTCATTGACTCCCAAACTCTACAAGATCTGGACAGAGTACTGGACCAAAATTCAGGCATATACCCGAATCCCCGCGGGGGAGAGGGGGTGTAACAGAGCTGTTGCATCACGAACCAATTGGTCATGGCCATGTGCGAAAGGGTTGTCGGGCCGCGAACGATAACAAGTGAAATGCCCCAAGGGGTCCCGAAACCCCAGGCACCAAGCTTGTGATTCACCGATCTCGCGCCCAATCAGTCAGTCTGGACTGGCTCGTGTCCTAGTTTTTTTACGAGGGAAGGTGGAAAATGTGCTAACACACACCGAGAAGGGTCCGCACTTCTCGATAGTGTCGGGATATTGATATCATCACCACAATGATCTTAATATATATAAATATACACAAAGATCTTAATTCGATCATTATAGAGATGCTACCAACTACCGACTAAAGACCACCACCCTTTCTCCTTGGCATGAATCCCCCCGGAACCGCTTTCGCATTACTTCAGGAGGTGCCTTTTTTGGCCGTGCCTCGGCCTTCATTCTTTTTGCCAGCTTGGTTTACTTCCGGTGAACTGGGCTTCTTGTCGGACCTGCCCAGCTACGGTGTTAGCTTGCACGTCCAAGAGGCTTCCTCAGCGAGGTTGCCTGCCTGAACGCCAAGCAACTCCTTGTCCCCGGGCGATGGTCTGTCCGGGGATTATCTTCCTTTGCGGCGCAGAGGTAATACTGCGGTGTGCTTTCGCATACCGTAGCTTTATGCTCCTCTTTGCCGCATCACCAGCATGATTTGGTCCTCTCTGGACCCTCGCAGTTCGCTGCCATGTGGCCGAAGCCTAGGCAGCGGTATCACCTTATTGCCTCCACGTTCTTGTGCACACGGCAGGATAACAACCACAACTTGAGGTGTCCAATGAGCATCAGGCTGATAGCCAGATCGAAAACCTTCAGATTGCCTCTGAAGGGTCTTTCCGTGAGGCTGACCCTGATGACACCAACCGGTTTGCCGAAATGTTTCCGAACGGCTTCCTCTACTTCTTCTGCATCTATCGTCGTATCATGGTCCAGAATCTCGACCTCGGTGCGTGGGACAGTCTCACGTACCCTACCCCCGTCCACAACCGCCTCCTTGATGGCAGCCGACAGCTCAGCTCTGCCCTTTGATGCAGGTCCCAGTTCTACTAGAACCTCGACGTGTCTAGTTTGCCTAACCCCCTTGATTTTTACGTCAAGGGCGTCAGGTTTCACCTTCTTCTTAAGGTCCTTGAGGACCGTCGCGTAGCTAAGTCCCTCGGTCGGTTTGATAAGGACCGCCTCGGTTCTAGCTTGGCTTGGAAGGACTCATCTCTACTGGACTCAGAGTGGGCTCGCTCTTTCGCTTCCTATCACGGAAAGTGGAAGCTGCCACGGCTTCCTCAGTCTGAGTGCAGCTTTCGTCTGTCTTCTTCTTTGCCTTCTCCTTTCGGAGCATGGCTCTCGTTCTGGCAGTTCGTCCAACGTTCTTGATCAGATCCCTATCAAGCCCTTCGGTTATCATGGAGTGATCGCGCAGTTCGTGCATGAGCCGCTCCGCTCGTTCCAGCCCATTCCTGATTGACAGCCACATATTCCTCCTTGTGCTGCTAAAGTACACCATTTCTTTTATGGTAATTTATGGAATCCTCATAATCCAAGCCTTGTAATCCATGAAACCGGCACCGGACACCGGGTCTTGCACCCGCTCGGAACCGGCGGGGAGATTTGTACTCCCTTAGGGTATTGTGTTTTTGTCGTACCCGCTTATAACTGGTTTCTTGTTCGGGGTTCCTTTCCCTAGCTAGTTTTTGTCCACCCCGGGTATTTGATTTCCCCGGTACCACCCATATCTGGGAGGCGTTCCCCTATCCGCAACCTGGGGAGGCGCCCGATGGGGGACCAGCAACCCCACACGGGCGTGTCCTAGTTTAGTTATTCTATAAGTGTCAGTGCTCTCCATCGTCGTCACGCTCTACTCATCACGCCACTCCACGCCGTTACGCCAGGTCGTCACGCCGGGTCACAGTCTTCTCGCCTTCACCGGGCTTCACCCTGATTTTCCGAAGACTATGTCTCCACTCGTCACAACTCGACACCCCCGCTGTGGGTCTCGATAGCAGGGATGTAAGTCCGCAATAAACTGATTTACCGTTTACTCACGTGTTTAATTGTGTCTAAACCCCAACTCGACACTCCAACTCCTAATTTCCCTCCATGGTTTTACCCTGTATCGACATCTTCGTTAAAATTTAATTTTACTATTTGAAGATTTAATCTTGCTGTTCGTCTTTTTTGGTAGAAAATTAATGTTGTTGATTGAAAATTCTATTATTTGGTTGAAAGATGAACTTCTTTGTTAAAATTTCAATTTATTATTCGAGGATCCATCTCTGGTTGTAAACTCGTTTTTTCTTATAAATTAATTTTTTTGAAGAAAATTCGATAATTCCATTCTTGGTTGAGAATTGATCATTTTTAGTACAAAATCCAATAGTTTGGTTGAAAAATTCTGTATTTTGTTGTAAGTTCGTCTTTTTTGGTAAAGAATCAATGTTTTTGATTGAGAATTCAATTACATGGTTGAAAATTCAACCTCTTTATTAAGAATTCATTTCCGTATTTGAAGATCCATCTCTCTGATTGAAAATTCATTTTTACTTTCAACCAGTTTTTTCAACTGAAAATTTAATGCCTATATTCTTGGTTGAAAACTGATCGTTTTTATTTGAAAATTTATGTATTTTATTGTTAATTCATACATAATATGTCCCCTAAGGGTTTACAAGACATTAATTTCTTACAGTACTTCCGTCTACCTATTTCACAAAATCTAATCCTTACTATTTACAGTTATTCACACCTAGTTACAGAAAATCTTACATCTAGACCCTTATTTCTATGCTTGACGATCGCGCAATTTGGGATGTGTTAGCGAACGAGTGAGCGAGTATTCGAAAGCGAGAGTGCAAGCGAAAGAGAGCGCGATAACGTAAACGCATCTTAATCTACTTATGCTATTACATAGCCATTATTCACAATTCTTTACGCTTCTAATTTAAGCGACTTCCGTTTCGTTTTTCTTTTACTTCTCTTGTACGTCCATTTTGCCCTTTTCTTGCATCCATTCCATCATTCTTTCTCATTCGCTCCCATAGCACCCTCTAACTTCTTCATCCACTCTTCCCGCAAACCATCCGCCCCTAGAATCATTACCACATTCTCTTGCCAGCTTCCTTCATCTTCCATTTCTCTCTTACATCCTTTTTATACATGCTCCCATGTTTCGTCTTCCCATTCACAGATTCTGCACTTCCTGTTCTCTTTCTTTTCCCAATACATACCTGCTTTCACCTCGCTTCCCAATGTAAATCTCGCTATTCTGGTCCACCTTTTCTCTCCCCATCCCTTTTCTGAATACTTTGGTACTCCTTCCTTTTTTGTCATCTTGTACCATTTATTATATTTTTATTCCTAAGTCATCTCCCATCTTTCTATTAATTGTCTTCACCTCTCCCTTTTTTGCACTTCTTCATAGCTTACTTCAGTCCCGTCTTCTATAACACTAGCGTTAAAGAACTTCCTCCCTTCTTCTTCCCATCTCGTTAATGCCATCGCTCTCCGTCTCCTTTCTTCTACCTCCGTCAAACACTTACCAACTCCCCTCCCTTTCCCTCCCTTAGCTTCGTCTCAAAATTCCACGTGCTCTTTCCCGCTCTAGTACTTAATTGATCTCTTTGTGCTTCTTCTCTCACCATATATCCCGGCGCCCTCCAGTCTACCCTAGCGTCTACCTTATATACCTTTCTCGTAAACTCTCAATCTCTTTTCTTCCTTTCCATCCCAATATCTCTACTCCATAAATTAATATCGGCTATACCAGCGTTATTCTTATTATTTGTTAATTAGTTAAGGTTATTATGTAAGATTTTTTTTGATTTATTTACTACTGAGATCATAGCCACTTGAAACAACGCAGAGAAATTCAACGCGTCACATGTGGGAAACCCCACATGTTTTGTGTATAAGGTACACATGGATCTCTATCTTACCGACATATGATAAAATAACAATATAAAAAATTACCGGCCTTCCTGTTTCATCGACTGATGGTAATAATATGTTTTTAGATCTGCGATAACTTAGCATGGAACAGAGCCTTATAATATTAACTTAGTAGAGATTTCTATTGCCAAACTCACTATTTTACCGACTGCCAGTAACTTTGCACGGAACAGAGACCTCTCTTGGTCAGTGGCGCCACCTCTTGGTGTCGGTAACTTGCGCATTTCAACTTTCAAATACTACACTTTTGAAAGTTGAACTTCTTTGTTAAAAATTTATTTTATAATTTGAAAAGCTATCTCTGTTGCTGAAAATTCAACTATTTCATCCAAAATTAGCTTTTTTTAAATAATTTTTTCAACTGAAAATTAAATTAATCTCTTTTTGGCTGAAAATTAAACAATTTGGTTGAAAATTCATGTTCTTTACTGTAAGTCCGTCGTTTTTGGTAGAAAATTCATATTCTTGGTTGAAAATTACTTGGTTGACAATTGATCTTCTTTGTTACAAATTAATTTCATTATTTGAGAGCCATCTTCCTTCCTGAAAATTCAACTATTTTTTCAAACTCGTTTTTTTTTTAAATAATTATTCAACTGAAAATTTAATTATCATATTTTTGGTTAAAAATTTAACAATTTGGTTAAAAATTTCAGTATTTTATTGTAAGTTCGTCTTTTTTGGTAAAAAATCAATGTTCTTGATTGAAAATTCAGGTAGATGGTTGAAAATTTAACTTCTTTGTTTCGAATTCATTTCATTATTTAAAGATCCATCTCTCTGAAAGAAAATTAGGTTTTTCTTTTAAGCCAGTTTTTTAACTGAAAATTTAATTACTATATTTTTGTTTGAAAATTGATCATTTTATTGTAAGTTCGTCATTTTTGTTAGAAAATTTATCTTCTTGATTAAACATTCAATTACTTGCATCAAAGTTTAACTTCTGTTTTAAGAATTTGTTTTATTATTTGAAGAGCCATCTCTCTTGCCGAAAATTCAACAACTTTGTTCAAAATTTGTCTATTTTGTTTAAAATTCGTTTTTCTTAAATTAATTTAAACCTTCTCGATTGAAAACACAATTACGCTGTTGAAAGTTGAACTTCTTTGTTGAAAATTCATTTTATTATTTGAAGATCTATCTCTCTTGCTGGAAATTCAACTTTGTTTTAAATACGTTTTTTGAATGGTTATTCAACTGAAAATTGAATTATTGTATTTTTGGTTAAACACTGAACAATTTAGCTGAAAATGTACGCATTTTATTGTAAGTTCGTCATTTTTGGTAGAAAATTGATCTTTTTGTTTGAAAAATCATTTACTTGCATGCAAGTTTAACTTCTTCGTTAAAAATTCATTCTATCATTTTAAGATCCATCTCTCTGGGTGATAATGCGACTATTTTGTTAAGAATTCAACTATTTTGTTTGAAATTCGTTTTTATTATTTACTTTTAACTGAAAATTCAATTATTATATTTTTGGTTGAAAATTGATCGTTTTTAGTTTAAGGGTCAACAAATTGAACGAAACTTTATGTATTTTATTGTAAGCTTGTATTTTTTGGTAGAAAATTGAATAAATTATTACACTTTTGGCTGAAAATTGATCGCGTTCAGTTCAAAATTCAACAATTTGGTTTAAAATTCATTTATTTTTGTTAGTTCGTCTTTTTTGATGAAAATTTATTTTCATTTATTGAAAATTCAATTACTTGGTTAAAAGTTGAACTTATTTGTAAAACTCTTATGTGAGAAATTCTTTTTTTAATAATTAATTTTTTCAACAGAAAATTTAACTATTCTATTTTTGATTGAAAATTTATCGTTTTCAGTTGAAAATTCAACAACTTGATTGACATTTTATATATTTTATTGTAGGTTCGTCTTTTTTGGTGAAAAATTAATCTTCTTGATTGAAAATTCAATTGCTTGCTTAAAGGTTCAACTTTTTTGTTAAGAATTCATTTTATTATTTAGAGAGCCATCTCTCTGGTTGAAAATTCAATAATTCTATTAAAAATTCTTTATTTATCTTCAAATAATTTTTTAAAACTGAAATTTGATTTTTTTTATTTTGGGTTAAAAATTCAACAACTTCGTCAAAAATTTATGTACTATATTGTAAGATCGTCTTCTTTGATAGAAAATTATTTTTATTGATTGAAAATTCAATAACTTGGTTGAAAGTTGAACTTCGTTGTTAGAATTTCATTTTATTGTATGAAGATCCATCTCTCAATAATTCAATATTATTCACCTGTACAAAATACATTGATTATAAGAAAAATGAAGAGTTTTCAAATCAATTCAAATACCAATCCTTTTAAGGAAAAATCATATCATTTAGAAATTCATGATTGTTCACAATTAAAATTTTAACATTATTTAGACCAGAAATTGACATAGGCGCGTGCATAACGATCTAGTATCATATAACCTTATGAACAAATCTTATGAACAAATCTCAAGGCACACATTTCAAACTTTTTTCCTACGTTCTACATACAAGTAGAGTGCGAATTACCATCTTCTTGATTTAGAATATACTGGGTGTTTTTTTTTACTTCAAACATCGAAATATCTAAAAAAAATACGCATCCTATGACAAAAATATCGGTAATAAAAACTTTCCATTTTCGAGGGGAAAAGCGACTTTGGAAAAATTTACTCCACCCCACCCACCAGGAAGCAGGAGTGGGGGTAACTTTGTAATTTCAAATGGGAAGCCAAATTTTTTATCACAGATTCAGATTCTCCTTTATGAAATACGTAATTTTTATTTGAAAATTGTTTTTCGATTCGCGAAAAAAAACCCACCTCCCTGCCTCCTGGGGGGGGAGGGGGGTTCAAAGTCGTTTTGACAGGTCTAAGTAAACAGTGTCTACCATGGCGGTATGAAGGAAAATTTCAATTAAGGCGGGAAATTTCAAACCCGAAGGAATCCTCATTCTCTAAATATTATTAAATATGCAAAATTATACCACATAATATTATGAATTAATAAATATTATAAATAGATAAACCATAAATCCCTGATATTAATCACATAAAATGTATTGCAAATTATATTGAGATGTATCACGAAAAATTTACTTTCAATAAAGTAAGAAAATGAAATGATGTTCAACGTTTCATTCAATCTTCGCATTGAAAGTTGGTTTAAAATTGTATCAAATAAATGTTTTCATTATTAAAAAACTATTTTTAATTCATTACTTTCAAGAAAAATTAGAAATATTTTTTGAACTCTTCTCCGATTCAATTTGTTAGAAAAGGGTTAACTTATTATAATAATGACAGATTTACTTGCCGAAAATTTGATATAAAATTGATTTTTATATTTCAATTTAACTAATATGATGTTAGTTTGTGAAAAACTTTGGGCCTTTTGAAAATGCCTTTTCAAGAAAATCCATTTACACACAAATTTTGACTTTGATTTTCACGAAATACACGTGATTTTTGCGGCACATAATTTTTCTTGCGGGGACATTTTTTGGCTACCATAATACAGCAAAGTCAGCAAAAACTTTAATCCTATCTTGATGAGCGCGATTTTCACAGCTGCTGACCTTGGAGCAAACATTTGAATTGTAGAAGCGGTGACACGACTTTGAGGTTTTCTTACTGAGTTATGAATCGAAGCACAATTTTAAACCCGTGAAATTTCAGTAGCCTATATTCCACTGAACTAGCATGATTTTCTCAGAATTTTCAAAAATTGCGCGGAAAAGCTGCGAGCATGCAAAGCATTCAATTTGTAGCTGGTGACAAATATTACACAGGTATATTTTTGGGATTTTTTCCAACTATTATATGTTATATCTTCTTAGGAGGGTTTCTGTAGTGAATGTAAGATTTCGTTTCTATTTCAGGGAGTCTGTCTGTAAATTTTTATTTACCCCATATTTGTTGTGTTAACGAACGGGGAAAATATGGAAATCGCACTTTAAACAGAAATGAAAGGTTTGCAGGTTTTAATATTTTCAACAAGAAATTTACATTTCTCCTTCAAAATATTTGAATTATAATTTTCTCTCTACTAATAGCGAACTTTTGTATTTTTATTTTGACAAAAAAAAATAGATAGTTTGAAAATACATTAGTCGTTTACTTCTGAGGGCGTTTTAGATTCTGCCCAGCGGACACATTCTGTAAACGTTACATAACAAAAAGGAAATATTTATAGATAAAATTGTTACAATAGTGTACAAAACAATTATAAAACATAAAGGTCACACTGTTGTGTAACGATGCTGTTATAAGGATGTGTTACAGTTTGGGAAATCTGTAATGTAACTCATATAGAAATGAGTGATAGAACTGTTATGTCACTATAAGGTCACACGTGTTCCAGGAATAGAACATAGCGATCACACTGTTCTGTCACGCTGTTACTGTAAGGATATGTAACAGTTCTAGAATTCTGTATTGTAACTGATATAAAACAGAGTGATAGAACACTTCTGTCACTAGAATTCTACATTTATTACAGAAACGGATCATACAGGTCACAATGTTCTGTAATGCTGTTACTTCAAGGATACGTAACAATTCTGGAATTCGGTAATGTAACTGATATACCACAGAGTGATAGAACTGTTATGCCACTAGAATGTCACACGTGTTCCGGGAACGGAACATGTAGGTCACAGCGTTCTGTAACGCTGTTACTTTAAGGATACATACGTACGTAAACATTCTGGAATTATATGATGTAACTGATATACCACAGAGCGATAGAAATGCTATGTCCCTAGAATGTAACACATTGTTACGGAACATGTGTTCTATAATTGTTTTATGCTCGTACTGTAACTGCGAGACATACCTTTATGAGATGGCATTACAATGTAGTGCTTTCACAAATGAGTACTTCCAAAATATAACAGATATCTAGCAGACTAATATAATTCCTACGTCATGAGAGTGTAAATTTTGTTACTGAATACTTATATTATACCTAGATAATCCACAATCGTTCCGTAGCATTTATAAAATTTATCTTTCGAAACATAATAGAGGAGTAGTATGGGCTCTGCAGTAAATTAAATATAGTATTAATGTAAAATATATTATCAAAGCATACATATGAGAACATTTTAAATACAGATGAGAAGGAGAATCCTTTTTATGGTTACATTTCTATATATTACTATGGGAAATATGATGAATTTCAACTGATATAATGTGCATAGATTGATACGAAACGTATTGTAGGGCATATTTGTAATCTTTTATGACAATTTCTTATAAAACATGAAAATAGCTATTTGTGATACAAGTACGCAAAATAGGCGATTGCCAACGAGTGCGAAGAGCTGAAGGCGAATGCTGAAATTACACGAGTCAGCAATTGCCTGTGCGCACGTGTATCACACGCTATTTTTTGCAACAACCTTCCGAGAAAGTTGTTAGGAGGTGGTAACGAAAAATACTAATTGTATATTGCATAGAGTGGAGTAAAGGAATTTTGTTGGAAAAATTTTTTTTTTTAATTTTTGACAAAAATTTTTTTTTTAATTTTCGAAAAAAATTTGAAAAAAAAAATTTTGAAAAAGAAGTGCTCTGGAAAAAAATTTTGTGCAAAAAAATTGTTAAAAAAAAATGTTGTGAAAAAAAATGTTGTGAACAAAAATTTTGAAAAAAAAAATTTTGTGAAAAAAAAATTATGAAAAAAAAATTTTGGAAAAAAAAATTTTGAAAAAAAATATTTTGTGAAAAAAAAATTTTGAAAAAAAAATATTTTGTGAAAAAAAAATTTTGAAAAAAAAATTTTGTCAAGAAAAAATTTTGAAAAAAAAA
>CAKNXH010060763.1:124305-145846 GCA_932178445.1 Andricus quercusramuli | reverse complement strand
AAATATAATATGTATATATAGTGAGTTACATTTTATTTATTTTGTTTATATTACAGTATATATTATATTTGTTATATTTTTATTTTCATTTAAGACCGAAAATGCATATTGCAAAATTTATTTACTCAAATATAAATGCACCGGAGAAAAAAAAGATCAATTTTGTAGGAATATTACACAGACATTCCAAGAAGAAAATAAATCATCGCATGAAAATAAAAGAATAATTTAAAACAGTGTGAATTCACCACGTGTATACACGCGTGAGGTTAGGTTTACATCATACATGAAATGTATCGTACTTACCAAAGAGACTACGTTGCTACGGCTTTGAAAATAACTCCCGACAATCAAATGTATTAAAAATTATATATTTTTTCCTGGATACATATGAAACTAATAAATAAATAAGTGGAACTATAAAAGCCAAACTGCACGACGAAAAGTGGTATAACTGAAAACATCCGATCATCGTCGGCATAGATCGGAGCGCGTCGGAGGTTATCGTTCTATAAATGAGCAGAGTATGAATACGCGCGTTTTTTAAACTTCAATTTAGAAGAAGAATTATTTATAACGATAAAAACGTGTAATATAAAAGTATATAATGTATACAAAAGTGTATAATATACTTTACAATAAAGCAGTGCTGAGATTGTATGGAGGCCATGGAGGCCCGGCCTCCCCATCTTTTTTTCAGGGTATATGACACTCACCCCCTCCTCTCTCAGTTAACAACTTAGGGCCCCCCTACCTTTTTGGTTACAATCTCAGCCCTGCAATAAAGTATAAAATTATTGTTGTTTGAAACATTCTCCTTCTTTCATTTCATATACTTTAGAAAAATTATATTGTTTAACGTTTAAATTAAATTTTGTTACAGTGTGATTTTTAAAAACTCGTCTTTTTCCTAACAAATAGCGTAGCACCATGTGCAATCTAACCTTTACAAAAAATATATTGAATTCCAATGTTAAAATTTATTTATTACATTTTAACATTGGAATTAAATATTTTTTATTACTTATTATTATTTGGTTTTTGAACACATTAAAATTTCAACGAAAAGAGAAATTAGAAAAGTTACACGACATCCCCGCAGTCTATCGATCAGTAAAGTAAAAATATATTTTTGAAATGTAATTTAGGTTTTACAAGTTTTTCAATATTTTTCTTGCATAGGAAGTTATTAAATGTCACTATTTTTATAGCATTATTAATATTCACTTATTATTACTGTATAAAATGCAACTATATACGTGCGACGCATATGTCCCGCACCATGTTAGCCCGCGTGCCTCTCACAATGTGAGACGCATATGCCTCGCACGTACGTGCCCTCACACAAAATGCCACGCATATGCCTCGCACCATGTACGCACTGCGTGCCTCGCACGCCGTGCGGGTAACGTGCCTCGCACGATTGTTATCTGGGTATTGAATGACTCTGAAGGTGAATCTGAAAAGTTTATCCGTTTTGACGTATCTCTTTCTCTTTACAAGATACATTATATTTGATCTAATTTTAAATTTTTTAGAAAAATTTTTAGGTATCTGAAATCGTCGAAACCCGTAGATTCTGAAATTCTAACTTTTAAATCTGTATACGCAACATTGAACAAAAAATTATTTTTAATTTTTAATCCATTTGGGTTGCCTACCTGCGGTCCTAGCCGATGAGCTACCTGATGGGATGCGAATTAGCATATCTTCAGAAATCGTCAGACTCGTCAGGAATGGTCAGGATGTTCGGGAATCGTCAGAACTTCTGACCATTCGTGACGATTCCTGACTTTTTTTTAGTAGGGGTACTTTGAAATAAAAATTCCGCCAGAGTTTAAACATGAATTCGTGGCATAAAATTAATAGTTTAAAAAAAATAATTTAAAGAACTAAATAATATCTTTAGCTCCAGAAAATATATTTTCTATTTACAATTTGTGAAATTTCAAAAAATAATGCAAATAATTTGTATATGGATGTTTTAGCATACATTTTACATTATTACTTGCAACTCAGAATGCGACAGTATGCAAAAATTCAAATAGCTGATCAAAAAAAAGAAAGCTCTAAGCTAAAGAAAATGTCAAAGTTTTATTCTACATAAGATTACAGAATTACAGCATACATTTTGAAAATTTAACTAATTTGATTGTTGAAAATTTAACTAATTTGAAGAATTTAACTAATCTAAAGAAAATATAAACGTTTTTTTGTACATAAAATTACATATTATTACTGTTGTGTTTTACAGAAAGTTATAATTTTTTGAAACGCTTGTTATACGCGACTCGTATAGGGCGAGATCCTTTTTAATGTTTATTATAAAAATCCTCTCGCATACGACGTTTATCCATTCGGTAGGTAACGATGTTAGATATTGGGCCCTTTTAGACTCAAAAGAGAAACAGAGACAGAGAGAGACCGATACGCCACACGAAACTCAAGCGCGCGCATCTCCCTCCACTCGACCCTTCCCACTCCGGCCAGCTCCCGCGAGGCCCCTCGGGTTTAAAAAGGCGCGCTCCGCCATGGAACGGAGAACGATCAGGGCTGGATTCCCCGCTCTGATCTAAAGCTAACGGCTGGATCTTCTGCTATTAGCACTTGAAACCTCCCCGGGCTGGACTTCCGCTCGGGCCAGGCAATCCAAACGAAAATCAAAAGTTACTCTCACCACCAGTCCCCTTCCCAAGGCTGGATTTCCCGCTTTGGGGATTCAAACACCGCCGCCAGGCCTCGCAACCAACGCGCCCCCTTGCGGGCGGAACCCGAGGCAACACGTTCTGTCCGTCTTTCTTTTGGCTCGAACTCTGTTGAAACTGGGCACAACTCAACTATACTATCTTATCTATCAAACTAAATAAAATAGCCTACCAATTAAACGACAGAAAATGGTACACCTTTTTTTCTTTTACCTAAGACACTAGGGTAATTTCCATTTGTTTTCTACAATTTTGTTAATTTTCTCCTCCTATTTTTCCTCCTTTAATGAGTCGGCTGGCATCCCAGATAACTCATAACCGCTGATACGGCTGGCATACCAGATGTACTCGGCTGGATCCCAAACCCCATAGATATTTAATTGATATTTTATCCGGACTACAAACCTAGTGTAGACAACTCCAAACCGCTCACTCTCTCATACGAACGTACCTCCAATCCACCTCCATCGCTCCCTCTCTTTCTACCTTCCGAGATTTATCTCAGACATCTCACTCCCTCCTATCGTACTCTCCCCACGATTATCTCCTTACCGGTACAAATAGTATCCACTCATAAAGGAAGGAGCATATCATGCTTGTTGCATTCATTTTATTCATTGAAATTTTATATTACATATGAGATTCATAAGAATTATACTTTTTTAATTTAAAAATTTCCTTTTTATTAATCTCATTTACATACCTCTTGATTATTGCCATTTTTATAATTGCAAAATAATTTGGTAAGTTACTTTATACTGTTTTAAAATGAAATGTTTTAATATTGAATTAGGTACATGAATTTTTACGACGCAAAAAACCTTTTAATTTTAATTTAAAATCGTGACCCTAAAGTTCCTAAATTAATTAATTATTTAATAAATAACAATTTTATTGTTATTACTTTGTTCAAATTTATTATATTAAATGTATCATCTTGGAAACATTTTTCGCATTGCTTTCACACATTTAATCACTTAGAAACTTAATATATTTCACTTTTTTCGTTATATATTTTATACTATTATATGCCAAAAATATTTAACTTCGTTTTCTCATTAAAAAAACACGAAAAAGCGGTTCAGATTTTAAGAAGACATAAATATCTGCATTTTTGCCATGTATTTTAAAGAAAGTCGGCCCTATAGGTAATCGGCGCCACGATTTCGCCTGGTGGCTATGATTCACCTTTCACCCAACTTTTATAATGCAGGCCTCCATGAAAGTGCTAGGGGGCTGGTCAGCACTATCTTCAATCCAAACTCGTACCGAAACGATTTTTAAATCCGTGCCTCCATTCTTTGAATTCGTTGGATTTGTTGAATTGAACCAGAATGAATCCGAAAGAATCCGACACGATTCCGAATGAATAAGTGTAAGTCGGAAACCATTCCGAATGAATCACAGACCAATCAGAAATAAACGTTTATTCCTTCTTAATCCGATGCCCAATCCGAAAGTAATCTTAAAGTAATCTCAAATTATAATGAATCAAAGAAACAAAATACGAGGGTCGTTCAATAAGTCCTTAGAAAAAGATAGAAAAACGAATTGTTTTGTGTAGATATTTTTTTCAACATACTCTCCTTTCAACTCTATGCACTTTTACAAGCGTTTCTCCAACTTTTTTCAGCCGTCGAAAAAGTAGTATTTCAGAAGGTCTTCAAAATAGGAATCTGTTTGGCTGACGACCTTCTCGCTCGTCGTGAATCGTCCGCCGAGCCAATTTTTTAGGTTTGGAAATAACGTAAAAGTCACTCGGGGCGAAATCCGGTGAATATGATGGGTGTTGTAATAATTCAAATTTTAATTCCATATTTTGGTCATCGAACATGCGCAGGTGTGCACCCGCCGTGCATTGTAGTGATGGAAAAGGATCTTTTTCAACTGAGGAGGTGTTTTCTTGATTTCTTCGATCAACTGGTGTAATAAGGACGCATAATACTCACCAGTCATCGCTTGTCCTTTTTCCAAGTAATCGGCGTAGATGATTCCGCGTGCATCTCAAAAGCCGGTGGCCATCACCTTGCCGCACGAATACCTCACCGTCCCGAAAAACGTTCATCGTTTGTACGACCACGCTTAAACTCATTCATCCAATTGTAAACAGTTGCAAAAACAGGAGCCCTGGTGGACCGAACGAACGGAATGGATACGCTACAGCGTATCCTTATAGTATCCACATCGTATCCTCTCCGTATCATGCAAGAAAAACTCATTAAAAAAGAAAGAGTAACATTTCACTTGTTGAAATTCGGATTCTACGTGAAATTTTGCGTTAAGAGGTCACGGAGTAATCACAATAGTTTTTCTTGCAACATTAAAAACTTTTAATAAATATAATGCTTATCGATGACGTGCGCTGAAGGCGACTTCAAACGCATCGTCATTCAGTAGCAGTTCATAGGCTTTATCGGTCGACGATGCGTTTGAAGTCGCCTTCAGCCCACGTTATCGAGAAGTATTATATTTTTTTAAAGTTTTTAATGTTGCAAGAAAAACTATTGCGATTACTCCGTGACCTTTTAACGCAAAATTTCACGTAGAATCCGAATTTCAACAAGTGAAATGTTCATCTTCCTTTTTTAATGAGTTTTTCTTGCATGATACGGAGAGGATACGATGTGGATACTATAAGGATACGCTGTAGCGTATCCGCTCCGTTCGTTCGGTCCGCCAGGGAGAGGATGTGCCATGACTTTCATCCAACACAGATTTGTTCTCTTTTGGTGTTAAGCCTTTTAATTATAAGTATTTAATCACCGCTCGAAACTGAGACTTTAACAGTTGTCTAGTGAGTAATGATGCTTACTAAAATCAAACCATTTTTGATACTGCGAACGCCATAGCTTCGATTTTCTAAGGACTTATTGAACGACTCGTATCTAAATTGTTGCAATTATAATTGTACGTTGAAATTCACGTTACAAGGTTATGCCGTACTTGCAATAATTTCATAGTTTAGCGTTAGAACTTTAAAAAAAACCATAGTGGCTGTCATTGAAGTCTGCTGAAGGCGACTTCAAGCGCATCTACTCAGATCTACTAAGAAGCGCGTAAAGTCGCCTTCAGCAGACTTCAATGACAGCAACTTTTTTTTTTTAATTTCTAACGCTGAAAAAAGAACTTATTGCAATTACGTCATTACTTTCTATCGTGAATTTTAACGCAGAATTATAATTGAAACAATTTAGAAATCTATTTTGTTTCTTCCATTCATTATAATTTGAGATTACTTTAAGATTACTTCAGGGTTATTTTATGGTTACGCTGTAGCTAAATGCTTGCGTTCAGCTGGTCCGCCTGGGGCACGAAAGAAATTTTTCAAAAAATGTAGCTAGTGAGAAGTTTGCTCAAGAAGCCTTGTGGCATAAGCAAAACAAAGTAAATTCAGTAAATGGTATTCAAAGAAGAATTACGTTTGCAATTAGTGTGAGCAACCCTGCTGAAAGTAAACGGATTGGAATCTTATCCGTTTTAATCCGTCATCTATTCACAAGTATCCCTTTGGATATTTTTTTATACTCTTCAATTCGTTTGTATTGGTTGGATATCCATCAATCCGTTTGAATAATAATATTTTCCGTTCTAAGTATCCATTTTAATCCTTCTGTATCCATTTTTCTGTATGATCATCCATTTTTATACTTATACGTTTCAATCCTATATTTTTTATTCGCGACTCAATCCTTATCTTATGCCAACTAGTTAAATTTGATCTTGTCACTTATTACGGATAAAAAATTTATCCTTTTCAATCAATGCTTATCATCTTTAAACCCTTCTATCAAAAATGTATCTTCTTACCATTCTTATCCATGAATCTCTATCCGCAACCCTATCCTCGTCTATCCGATACCTACTTTGACATTCCTTGATATCTATCACGGATAGAATACTTATCCGTGTCAATCATTACTTATCCTCTTTAATCCGTTCCCCGAAAAATATATTTCCTATCCGTTCGAATCCATGATTTTCTATGCGTCACCCTATCCTTTTCTATCCGCGACGGATAGAATACTTATCCATTTCAGTCAATATTGATCCTCATGAATATTTTCCCCACAAAAAGAATTGGCTATTCGTTCTAATCCCTAATTTTCTATCCGTCACTCTATCTTTGTCTATCCTCGACCTACTTTGATTTTTCTCGTTATGTAACACAGATAGAATCTCAATCCGTGTAATCATTTCTTATGATCTTCAATCCTTTCACCATAAAATGCATTGCCTATCTGTTCAAATCCATAATTTTCTACCCGTCACCATATTCTTTTCTTACTACGTACTACTTCTATTTTTTCTCACCTATCACGGATTGAAAAGGTATCCGTGACAAGCAATGCTTATCTTCTTCAAGCCTTCTGTCTGTCACCTGATCTTTGTCTATCCACGAAAGATTTTGATTTTTATCATTATGTGACACGGATAGAATATTAATAAATGCCATTCATTACTTATCCTTCTTCAATCATTTCTTCAAAAAACTTATTGACTGTCCGTTATACTTCGCGATTTTCTATCAAATACGAATTAGCATTATAATTTTCACTGCATATACATACGGATAGAATTATTTCATTCAAACTGATACGCGAGGATAGAATATTCTTAGTACAATACAGATTCAAAAGGATAGATTCGGATAGAGTATCACTAGTTGAAGACTGATTGGAACGGATAGATATGGATAGCATATTTTTACTTGAAGACGGGTTTAAACGAAGAGATATGGATAGATTATTTTTAGTTAGAGGCGGATGAAAAAGGATGCATTAGGATAGAATATTTCTCATTGAAGATGGATTAAAACGGATGAATAGGATACGATCTCACGGATAGATGAGGATACAGAAGTTCTTCATGAAACGGATAGGGGCGAATTTAATTCCACTTCACGTATTCAAACGGATAAAGATTTAAAAATCTAACAAAGGATAGAACATGATTGAAAAGGATGCAAAGTGCTTATTCACACGGGTGAAAAATTTCTTTCCGTTTTAATCCGCTAATTCCTATCCGTTTGAATCCGTTTACTTACAGCAGGGAACAAAACACCTAACCAATTGCTCGCAATTTTTTACTGAATTCAAGAAGTTTGAAAGTCCTTATAGAATCCAGGCAGCAGGGAAAAAAACTCTGGAAGCACTTGGAGAAAGCACAATACGATTTCTGTCTATTGTAGAAGACAACTGTCAAGAAATTACATTAAATGACGTATGGTATGTTCCAGAAGTATCTAAAAATTTATTTTATGTTTTAGCAGCTCGAGATCTAAATCCTAACAGCGAGTTTAAGTCTAGTGATAGAAAATGTTGACTTAAGGTGAACGGCAAGGTCGTACTGAGTGGAGTTCGAAATATTAATGGAACGCACTTCAAACCAACAATTTCAGAGCACGAGACTGGCCTGAATATGGCTGTTACAGATAGTTCGATCTTAAAACTCTATCATGCGAGGTGGGGACATCTAGAGATCCTCAAGGGAGAGTTGAGACAATGTTTGTCATCTTTTTGTTTGGTAGACGAACCGGAATCGGAAGTCGGTGGAATGCGCGCGTTTTTCAAATCCAAATTTTAATTTAATTATACTAATTATAAAAAAAGACACATAAAAAGTTATTTGAACCTTGTAAATTAATGTAAGTGAAATAATATTTATAAAATAGTTGAGTTTGCAGAGTCCATAGAAGTCTACATCGACTGAAGCAAGCACTTAGGTACTGGAACAAGTGCTTAATACGAAAGCAGCAGAATACTTTTTGAGACTATAAATCAAAAATCAAGAAGATGGAAGCATTAAGATTAATCAGAAGGTACATTCAAGGAAGATTCATTAACGCTTTAACTTTTCTGAATGTCAGCCAATTTCAACCGCATTCTGAAAACATCTGAGTCCTCAGAATCAGGGAAAGACAACACGAAGGATCATAACTTTTCCTCTAGACAAGCTGTTGGAACACTGATGTATCCAATGCTTGAATCGAGGCCAGACTTGGCGTATAGTGTGGGATTGCTATCACGAGCGCTTAAAATTCTACCACTGATGATGTAACGAGAGTGAAAAGAGTGTTCCGTTATAGAACAGAAACATTCGATTCAGGTATAACCTATCACACTAATTTCAAGAAGGGCATATTAGACTGTCACAGTGATGCAGATTTTGGAGGATGTACAAAATCAGGTTGGTCAACGTCAGGAGTAGTAATATCTAACGCTAGTGCAGTAACTTTTCGGTTATGTCAGAGACAAGCAATGGTTGCAACGTCAAATAGTAGCAGCAAATGAAGCATCTAAGGAGATCATATGGTTAAGCAGATTGTACGGAGAAATCATTAAATTGAAGGAACTTCCAATCTTACACGTGGAAAAATCAGCAGTTGTAAGACCAGCACAAAATCCAGAGTTTCATCATAGGACTAAACATATTGGAATCTAGCACTTTGTTATTAGAGAAAAGGTGTCAGAAGAAAATTTCGGAATGCGACAGATTCGAACAAAACAGCAGGTCGCAGACATTGAATCAAAGTATTGAATCAAAGCTAATTTAGATTAAGCAATTTTGAATCTGTTATTTGAAACTCAGCCAGATGATGCAGTGTTCTCAATAAAAGCAGCCAGATGGACATTCAAATTGTTGCAATTATAACTCTCCATTAAATTGCCGTTAGAAGTTCACGGATTAATTGCAATAGTTATTTTTGCATCCCTTGAAATTTAAAGAAGTACAATACCTGCCATTAACGTCTGCTGAAGGTGACTTGAAGCGCATCGATAATCCCTAAGTAGCATATGGTACTTACATACGCTACGATGCGCTTGAAGTCGCATTCAGCAGACGTTAATGACAGGTATTGTACTTTTTAAAATTCTTAACGCTGCAGAAAAAACTATGGTAATTACTATGTGGATACTATAAATTGAGATAAGTGTGGATACGCTGTAGCGTATCCATTCCGACCAGCCGGTACTGTAGGGGAACTTCATAATGTTGAAAAATATAGTGATAGTTATCTGGAAAGGACCGGAACATGTAGCTTTTTCTTTGAACAAGGATAAATATTATAAAAACCGGCAGAAAAGATGAAGCTCAATTATTTCCTTGAAGTTAATAACTTTTCAATGTGTATTATCAAGTTTCTCAGACATGTATAAGTCGAGGCAAGCGTCAGGAATATGCTGATGACCTTAACTCAATTTCACTAAAAAATGCAAATGCAACCTTTGCCATTTGCGAGGAAGAACATGTGAAACACTTTTGTACATTACTTTTTGGTTTCGTAACTCATCAAGTGTTTACCGGTCATCACCATCCTTGGAATGTAGAGTGCATGCAGCAATTCCTGGTAAATATATGATAAGTTATGAAACCAAAAAAGGCAAATTGTTTCATCCGTTTGGTTTCAATTTTAGAGGACTATTTCCACATGCTGTGCTGGGCCCTTAAGTTTTCTGATCCCAGGCACTTTTCTCAGCCTCCATTTTTTTTCTCTAGCATCAGTTGAATGTTCACAAGGGAAGGATCTCTAACACAGTTTTCAACAATTGGGGTCTCGCGCTACAGTGTCTTTGATAACAGGAATCGTGGAGTATCCCAGGAAGTTTCTTGTCATGTTTCGTTACCCTGGCGGACCGGCCGAACGCAAACATTACGCTACAGCGTAACGGTAAAGTAATGGTAAAGTAATGCTAAAGTAATATGGCGTTATAATTAATAAAGGAAACAAAATTAATATGTAAATTGTTGCAATTATAATAAAACGTTCAAATTTACATTAAATGGTCATGCCGTAATTGCAACAAGTTGCTTTCTCAGCGTTAAAAAATAAAAAAACAAAGTGGCTGTCATTCAAGTCGGGTCCCTGCAGACTGGCAACCCACTTAAAGCCACGTTAGCGGGTTGCCAATATGCAGGGGCCCGTCTGCAATGACGGTCACTATGTTTTTTTATTTTTTAATGCTGCAAAAGCAACTTGTTGCAATTGCGGCATGACCGTTGAACGTAAATTTCAACGTTTTATTATAATTGCAACAGTATACATATTAATTTTGTTTCCTTTATTAATTATAATGCCATATTACTTTACCATTACTTTAGCATTACTTTACCGTTACGCTGTAGCGTAATGTTTGCGTTCGGCCGGTCCGCCAGGGTATAATAGTACAATTAGACAATGGTGGTGAGCCTCGCCATGTACGCTTCTACATTGCACAGCTCATGTCAGTGGACAATTAAAAATATACCTCACTAGCGACCTAAGCCCTGTCCTGAATATGGGAACTAAGTTTGATCAATATTTTAACAACCCTGGCGGACCGAACGAACGGAGCGGATACGCTACAGCGTATCCTTATAGTATCCACATCGTATCCTCTCCGTATCATGCAAGAAAAACTGATTAAAAAAGGAAGATGAACATTTCACTTATTGAAATTCGGATTCTACGTGAAATTTTGCGTTAAAAGGTCACGGAGTAATCGCAATAGTTTTTCTTGCAACATTAAAAACTTTCAAAAAATATAATACTTATCGATAACGTGGACTGAAGGCGACTTCAAACGCATCGTCGACGGATAAAGCCTATGAACTGCTACTGAATGACGATGCGTTTGAAGTCGCCCTCAGCGCACGTCATCGATGAGTATTATATTTATTAAAAGTTTTTAATGTTGCAAGAAAAACTATTGCGATTACTCTGTGACCTTTTAACTCAAAATTTCACGTAGAATCCGAATTTCAACAAGTGAAATGTTAATCTTTCTTTTTTAATGAGTTCTTCTTGCATGATACGGAGAGGATACGATGTGGATACTATAAGGATACGCTGTAGCGTATCCGCTCCGTTCGTTCGGTCCGCCAGGGAATTTCGAAGCCACATAGACATAGTTTGGACATTGAATGTAAATATTGCTGAGAATGGCAATAAACGGTAATTACCTTCAAGAAATATTAAAATTGTAATTTTTTACATCATGTTAATGACAATACATTTGTTTAGTAAAATGGCCTCATTTCTAGTTTCATTATCGCTAAAGAAAAATATTTTTACTTTTCAAGATTTGTTATGATTTGCAGACTCAAAATGACGCGAACCTAATTTTTTGATCAGAATCAGCTGCTTACTTGCAATATGATTTCCTCTCTTTCTTTCGGTTAAAATTTGTCAGTATCAGTGCAATGAGCAATAAAAAGCTACTAATAATAATTAATTGATATCTTTGAAGAGTTTGACTATGAAGACTTGCCAATATTCATCCCTGACATGAAGAAAAACTAAACAGATCTTTTCCTGGTAGAATTGGGTAATATAATTTATAGCCATCTTTGTCTACATTTTTCTGTTATTATACATATAATATTACAGAAATTTTAATATCAGTTAATTTAACCACTTCTTATCTATGTGAGCGAAAAGAAGCCATTAAAACTCTTTTTTTCACTTTAATCAAAAACCAGATATTTGTGAAAATTTAAGTAACATTTTTTTATGCGGGCATAAACTTTTACGATAGTGTTAATAATGTAACGAAGCGTCAATAATGTGCATTTCATACCTATTAAATTTGTAAAAATCGTTCAAAATATAATTTACTATATCTAAATTAATTCCCGAACATTACTTTACGTTTTTTTTAAATGTCGTCAACGATTTTATATTTTCACGCACCAGTTGAAGTAATTGATTTACATTAATTTTTGTTTGGCGCATTCTGGACAGATAATATCATCTGCATCAGTGATGAAGCCGCGGCCAACCAAGGAAGTGTTACAGCCGGCACAAATGAAACAATCGTTGTGCCAATGCCTGTCTTCAAAGGAGATGAAACGCGTACCACCAATTCCTGAAATGAAAAAAAAAGAGAAAGAAATGATTAAATTAGCAGTGTTTCAGAGGGATATCACGTTTTGTATTCATCAAAAATCATGAGAAATTAAATTTTAACTTGAAGAAAATGCGAACAAAAATTGTAAACGGATCTTCACGCTACTGTGTCTTTCCGACACCTTTGCGAGAATTCCATGTCCGTTTCTTAAGGAACCTTTTAGACATATACATTGGACATCAATCTCTGATGAATAATTTAATGCTGCTGTTCCTTACTTATTCAGAAAACAAAATTCAAGAAGAAGAGCAAGTTATTTAAAAAAAATTAAGTTTCTATTCCACGGAAACGTTGCAATCACCACAGCCTTAAAAAAAGTTTGAAAATTGAATTTGGAAAGAAACAAGAGAACAGTCGACCCTATTAAAAATAAAGTCAGCAATCACCAGAAAAAAATTCACGACTTCTGGCCATTTCGGTGTAATTTTGTTACGTTCCTGTATGGAAATCGCCAGGAAACGTCAGAATTTGTAGAAATTCCTAAAACCTAATCCCTGAAGGTGAATCTGAAAATGTTGCCGGTTTCGACATTTCTTTTACAAGCTCTCTTTACAAGATATATTATACTAATTTTCAATTTTGCAGGAAAATGTTTAAGTATCTGAAACTGTCGAAAGCAGTAGATTCTGAATTTATAACTTTTAAATCTGTATATGGGCATACATCTGTTACCTTCCACTTTTGAATAAAAAAATAAATGATAGAATTTTTGTGAACACAACATTGGAAATCTTACTATATTAGCTCAAGGTACTTAATAATAATATTCTATAATGAGACAGCCGAAAACTATTGTTTTAAGTACCCAGGAAACAAGAAACGATTGACCACGTCTTTAATCGTATTTCAGGTCGTATGAAATATGTATTTTAAACTGGAATGGCAGATTGCTGACGATAGGTTAGAAGTGCCGAAGAATCAGAGTAGTTATTTTACGATTCACCAAAAATATTTCGTTATCGATTGAAAAATGACGGCTAATCGTAATAATACCTTTTAAAAATGTCTCCTAAAATTATTTTATTAGAATTTGAAGACAAGACGTTCGTTTGTAAACCTCTGAGTGGCAGGGATCTGAAATGCAGGACGTAAATTTTCAGGACCACATTTCAATTTTGAGGTTAAGTTCCTGAGGTTATACATTTTTAAACACTCTAGCAGGATAAATAAAGTGCATATCACTTCTTAGGTATCGTTTTGAATAAAGAAGACATTTTTTTATTCACATAGAACTCACCCTAGTAACAACGTCTGCCTTGTATGACAGAGGCCAGACACTGGCTCAGCATCTGCTCCCTCTAGTCGACCAGACTGGCGGGAGTAATGATCAGACCAGACGAAAAACAGAATCTGGTTGATAAAGGAACCAGATTCTGGTATTTAGCTTAAACACTAGTAATTAATGTAGGATATAAATAATGAAATTGAAAATCTAGCAATCGGAAATTTGAACGATTCACAAGTATGGCCAAACATGCAAGCATGCAAGCTTATACGACAACAGGTTATGTTTTTAATATTTCAGTGTGTCTCTTGGAAAGTTGTGACGTCTCCACAGTATATTCTCCCAGAAAGGGCTAGGATCTGCTTCACCAGACTCTGGTGACAGAAAAGCACGCCAAAGCGGAACCAGCCGGGCGCCAGGCTGCAAACAGATTCTTCTTTTTCTGGCGCCCAGCTTGTGCCAGTCTGCAGTTATCTTGCTACTAGGGCATCACTATTAGAGCAATATTAGAGGCTCTGAGACGTAATTTTATGATAAAGTCCAACGCGCCATCTCTTTCTGTCAATTTGTCGATGGATTTTCGATTTATGTCATGTTTGTAATTTCTCAGGATGCCAAGACGTAACAATACTACCCATGTGTGAAATTATGTTAGATACTGCAATTTTACCAAAAAAAGTGTTAAATTGAAATGTATTCACTGACGTAAATTTACTACGTGCCACGCTGATCGAATAATTTCCATAGGTTTCTTATGATGGACATTGTTGAATCTTTAAAATCCAATTCATTTGAGTTCCTAACCAATCTGCACTTTACTATTCAAATTTACTCGCACCCAATTCCGATTCACTACAATTCAATAATGAAGAGCGCAATCTGCATTATACAATTCATCGGACTTCATCAATCATCAATTGCATGATGCAGATTCGTTTCTGTTAAAGTGAATCTGCACTTTACCATTCACTTTGACATCCTTCAAACTCCATTTCATTGAGAACGTGAAACGATTCATGCGTTTCTTCTGTGAATCGTAAATCACCAATTGAACTGAAGTTAGTTTTTTGAGGTTATGTTATCCTATTCAGAACGTCTTAAAACGATATAACGAGTACATTTCCGAATGTGGCTTTGCAAATTTAATAGCTGACCAATTCAAAAAGTCAAAAAAACAATTGAAATGCAACTTTCTCAATCTGGAATTTTAAGATACACATTTCAAGGCGCTCCAGTTCAATCGTTTCTTTTTTCCTGGGTAGATATTAATGATTTTCAAATAGTCAATTATGTGAAAGAAAATGATCTCATTTTCCTCTGAAAACATTTGGCTGACGGTGAATACAAAGTTGAAAATGTAAATAAAATTCTAAAACGAAATTGAGTATTAGGCACGAAGGAATAGTACTAATGAAAACTCGTAAGCTGGCCCGTGCACATGCGCACTGGCGGTTGCCATGCCAAAGATGTCAACACGCGTTTGATGTTTCGAACTTGTGTATTGAACGAACATAAACAAACAAACATAACCTACATGTGCATCGAGATGTCAAAATATAACATCAGATAACATAGGGGAGTGGGTGTAACACGTGACTGCGAAAACAGCTCTGCGCATTTGCACACGCCAGCATACGAGTTTTCATTCATGGCAAGCAATAACGAATTCTTGGACGTCACTTGTCCCACCTGCTCACTAAACACATAGGGTGATACCACTCCTTGCTATTCCTTCGTGATATTAGGTAATGAATTACGAGAAATAGTTTCGTTTTTATTTTATTTTTGCTTTTCCCTCGGCAGGATCAATTTAATTGCACAACGGTTCATTGTTGGAAAAAGCTATAATTTATATATAGCAAATGCTATAGGCCAATAATAATTATTATTTGAATTTGTCACCTTAAATATATGAACGTTTTCTTCTGTGGCGGTACTTTGGATTTGTGAATTACCAGCTTCATGTTTAATACACTTTATTGTATTGTATTCATTTTCATAACGGTATAATATTATTAGAATAGATTTTCTATAAATTAGTAAATACTTTTTTGTCCAGTAAGCACAGCAACATGAGGCACGCAGATGATTTCTTATTTCTGAATGCCATTCCGTCAAGCAGCAAATGCGCATAATAGTTTATGTTGGTACCTCCTCTTCATTACACTTGAACCTGGATTTCAAGAAACTCGATTTGAGCATTCAGAGAACTGATGCCACGCGGCGGTTTCGAATGAGACGAGCCGCGGGGGGATGTGCTGTGCTCAGTGTTGCGTAACAAAACAGTAACGTAGCGATAAAAAGCTATACCATAACGGCCTAACTGCATAACTGTATCACGTTGCGCCAGTGGCAGACTGGCCATAGGTTGGGATGCGGGAAACCCCGCCGGCGCCCTCCCTATGGCATGTAGGCGCCCTCTACGATCATTTTTTTTAAACAATGTGAATGTTTTTATTATTAAACAAGAGAAAGCAGAAGGAAATTAATTAAATTGGTACTAAGTAAACATATTGTACTCTATAAGCTAGTTAATCATCAACACATAACATCGTAGATGAATTCCAAATTATACTTCCAAAGCAAATAAAAGTTTTGTGAGGATTAATTTGTTTCTCCTTCCAGGATTCATAACTATTAAAAAAATTGCATTCTCTTGCATCTAACAGAATTTTTTCTCATTATATAAAGCGTCAGCAATGTATTAATTATCTGCGTTTATCAAACTATAAATAGTACAAAATTATTTCGTAAAACTTTAAACGTTGCAACGTATTATTGTCTAAAGGAAAGGATTTAAAATCCTTTTTCTATAAATTAACAGGTCAATCCGAGTTATGATTTATTCGGATTCATTTGGATTGGAAATTTGGTTCGGATTGAACCGGATTAAGTAGGATTAATTTCTTAATATATAATTAAATTTTTTTTTCTGCAGAGATATATATATATATATATCCAGATTAACAGTTTTTCGCATAATAATAGCAATTATTATAAATCATTATAAAAGTGGCACAAAAAACAATGGTTGTTTCCTTTTTTTTTTTTTTTTTTTTGCTTTTCAGGAAGGCGCACATACAAATGGACTTCCCGCGGACGCCCCAAGGTACCCAGTCCGCCACTGCGTTGCGCTAGTTCACTTCATAGACATATAGAAATGGACCGATACCCCTGTGGGATGCACTGAAATTGGCTTTAGAGAGAGAGAGAGGGAGAGAGAGAGAGAGAGAGAGAGAAAACATTTGAGGGGTGAAACTGTCTCTTTCTCGATAAAGCTAATTCGTCGAGAGTAATTTCGATGTGTGGTGCTTGACGAAGCACAGGACCGTGCTTTGCATCGCGATTGCCCCACTATGTGTTTTGTTTATAATTTGCCTGTCACAGTTTTTTAAAATTATAAGTGAATGACTATAAATATTTAAAATGGTGGCAGCCTGTGCAGTTTGTGGGCGTTACAGAGATGTTTATTCAATTTTATCGCTAGGTTCCCATTAAAAGATGACAAAAGAATGGAGGCCTGGTGTTCTGCAATGAATTTGCCTAGAGAAAGGGGCATCCGTTTCACTTGACACAGTCCTGGAATAGAAAGAGACAGTTTCACCCCTCAAATGTTTTATCTCTCTCTAAAGCCAATTTCAGTGCTTTCCACAGGGTTATCGGTCCATTTCTATGTGTCGATGGTTCACTCTCAGTTTTTATACGGCCCTGATGTTTACATTTGGAGAGCCTGGCTTCGAGCCAAAGGTCATAACCAAAACCGTACACAAATTCAAGTTTGAGTGTATTAGTTAGGTTCAAACTTACAATATGATTTTAGCGTGTGCGACCTTGTTTCTCTGAATAAACTATGTAAATATAAGAATAACGGTCGAAATGCCAAAATCGAGATAGGGGAAACCACCCCACAGTAGATAAGGAAAAAATCAACAGCATTTAACTGCATCAGTTTCCAAAAATAAAGAAAGATGATCATTGTTAATTAAAGTTTGCATATTTAATTAAGTATTCTTATAGAAAAAAATATCACGAAATTAATTAATTAGCTGTATTAAACATTTTTATTAGACCAGGACAAGGGTACGATTTTGACACCTTTGTCCATCAATAGATCATCGTTTCTGGTATTGCTCCTGGGCAAGTTAGAATACTCAATTCTGGATAATTATAATTTATCATTAGTATACTTACAATTAAAATCTATTTATGGAGTAAATAATTGTTGAAACTATGATTATTTCACACAAAAACGCAAAAGTTTAAATTATTGACATTTTTTTATCTCTCATATTTCGTAAGGTTGGTGCGATTGGTACAAGATGTTTAATCTTCATACAATTTAACCTGACTTGCGATGACAGAAAAGTGCAGCTTTTTTCCGTACCTTAATCCAAAAAAATTATATCTTTTCCGTAAGGGTCCTTAAAACACAATTAAAATTTATGAGCTTTTTAATAAATAATAATTTACACTATTTTCTTAGTTTATCATTTGAAATGATTTGAATTTAAAAACTTCACAAATCAAAATAAATAAACAAACACAACCGCGAGACAGTCGCAGAGCTGCCAATTTTGACAGAGACATTTCTTGTAATTTTCTGATTATCTACTGTTGGTTATCTACTGTTGGAAAATGTAATATCCAATAAAATGTCCTTAAATATTTATAAATATTGAAGAAAAAACACTTTCTATTTATATTGTTCATTAAACTTCAAGCTTTGATTCTAATGTATAAACATGTCATGAAAATGTTTCATTAAGTTGAAAAGTATGAATAAAGAAGAGGTGAAATTTTTTTTTTCGGGTTAAAAATAAATTGTTTGCTCTTACGCATTAATTAATTATAAAATTTCAATAAAAGTTCTTAAAAGAAGATATAGTATCCTTGCTGAAACGTTATACTAACAAAAGTAATGAACATTTGTTGTCAGTTTTCCAGTTAATTAAGATTATCTACTGTAAATCATTATCTACTGTAGGGTGGTTTCCCCTACATAATTTCAAAGCCTATAACTTGGCTTGAATTAAACGAAATGAAAATTTTATTTGATAAACATGATTCTGGTTTAATTCACTTGAAATGCTGTGTTTCGTAACCTCATCTTGTATCGCCATAGTTTTTCGGCATAAAAAGCATAAGAAATTGTGAATCCAGACAAGCTGGCTCCATTAAAAATCGAACATTCAAACTTCAATTACTTTTGATCTACAGTATTGATATATTTAGAACCACGTTAACAGTATGTTTTACACTATAATAGATATCATGATGTAAAAATTCCTTTTAAATTTACTAAAATAACTTAGATGTCTTTGAGGGACATACAAGTGAAAGGTATGCAGTAAAAATAAACTGATTGGGGTAAATTGAGAAAAATACGCTAGAAGTTCCCATTAATATCGCTTTACAACAAAACACGAATTGGAGCAGTGTGTGAATTTGTATAAATTCGGAAAGCAGTACTTTAATCTTCAAATCTTCTATTCGTCCCAATTTGGTGAAAAATTTTCATGGGATCTATTTTCCTAATTCGGAAGAGTGAACGCCACACTTGAATTCACCCCAATTTTTGACGGTGATTTCATCCAGTGTTGGTTTACTCAGTTTAATTCGTAATGAGAGAATCAACATGTGGGGAATAAAGGATCCGTTGTAACTATTTAACAAATAATCCTGGAGCCAAATGGGGGGGAGGGGGCTTTGGACTGATACACGAGGAATCGCTGAATCGAGTCTCGAGGCATGCATTTTTTATTGATTTTTTTCTAATTGACTTTGACCACGCATTCAGAAGAATACACATGCATTCATTTCGCATAATTTCAATTCATCCTAATGCGTTTTAATTCGGTCCCTTAATTTTTTACTGGGTTCTAGACATATGCCCATAGGCAACATTGAAAAAAAAGTTATTTTTCATTTTTAATTCTTTCCAGCTGACCTGCCTGCGGTTATAGCCAAAAACTACCTGATAGGTAGTGAATTTACATATCAACATAATTAGTGTGACACATCAGGAATGGTTAAGATGTTCAGAAATCCTCAGGATTTCTGACCATTTGTAACTATTCCTGAAAGCTTAGCAGCGCCGAATAGGAAAACAGTTAAGAAACAAAAAATAACTTTCCATCACTACTTTCCGTCTCTACTCCGCTGTAAGAGGTCGAGGAGGTGGTCACTCTCGTACAGATTTGGGACCACATACCGAAGTGAGAACCACTACCCGGGACCTTTTGGGTTGACTAAGTTTATAAATTATTTTATTTTTAATATACCTACTTATGAATCTCAGGATGAAAAATCATTTGCTATATATTTTGATACAAATTTAAAATAAAACCAGAAAAAGCAACAAAATTGTGCATTTGATCGCCACTCTATCTATTTAAAATTATACAATGTATGCAGCAAGAATGAATTGTTCTTATTAACACTTTTTTTCAATTACTAATATTTTTTGTGTCTAATGAGATGTCAAAATATAATTATATAAAATGGACAAATAAATGCCTTCTAACCTTTCATGTTTTTTTTTTCTATTTATACACGTAATATGATCAATATTATTAACTTATAAATTACACAATTATTGATTATTAGCTCATAAATTATATTGCTATAATTTAATCACTTTAACAATCAAGAATTTTTCAATTGCGAGTTTCATAAGCAGGAATATTAAAAATAAAATAATTCTTAAACAATTACCACAAAAGAACCCCTGGTATTAAGTCCCACTCTGGTACTTTAGTCCTGAATCTGCGACATGAGAGTAGAAACCTCTCCTAACTCTTACAGCGGAGTACAGACTCGTGGTGTGGAAACCATATATCTGCCCCAGGCGGAAAAATTCTATATAGTTTATACATAATGTATTATGTATAGACACAATATAATAAATTATATATATTTTATACATAATCGGCGATTCACAATTTATATAATAGGAACATAATATTTCTTCATATAATTACCTTCTTGGACACGATTTAAGTATGTCATTGAGTCCGGACGGTATAAAGGTGCATAATATCGGTACTCCTCCGGAAGTGACAACGACCCGGGTGTACCTAATCATGCACCAGGTTCTTAAAAGCATCGTCTATAGGAATTTTCTCAAAATTTAAAGTTCGTTGATGAAAAGATCGAATTATAATGTAGTTGCGCCGACCCTGGTATACCTGATCATGCACCAGGTTGCTAAAAGCATCTTCTACAGGAATTTTCTCAACATTTAAACTTCGATGATAAACAAATCAAATTCTAATGTAGTTGCGCCGACCCTGGTGTACCTGATCATGCACCAGGTTGCTAAAAGCATCGTCTACAGAATTTTTTCTCAAAATTTAAAGTTCGTTGATGAAAAGATCGAATTCAAATGTAGTTGCGCCGACCCTGGTGTACCTGATCATGCACCAGGTTGCTAAAAGCATCTTCTACGGGAATTTTGTCAACTTTCAAATTTCGATGATGAACAAATCAAATTCCTATGTAGTTGCGCCGACCCTGGTGTACCTGATCATGCACCAGGTTGCTAAAAGCATCTTCTACGGGAATTTTGTCAACATTTAAACTTCGATGATGAACAAATCAAATTCCTATGTCGTTGCGCCGACCCTGGTGTACCTGATCATGCACCAGGTTGCTAAAAGCATCCTCTACGGGAATTTGGTCAACATTTAAACTTCGATGATGAACAAATCAAATTCCTATGTCGT